>PVLA01009944.1:0-69063 GCA_004027455.1 Hydrochoerus hydrochaeris
ATCAACTACTGGTCAGTAAGAACCATTAGTCAGTCATAAAGTTCTTCCAGTGAGAATTCAGAGTCAGCTTCATAAAGCACTGTTTGCACCTACTAGATACAGGTGCTACTGCAGGGAAACAGTGAGTTAATTCTCTCAAACTGTTTGAAAACAAATACTGCAAGATATTGTCACAAAGCAAGCATTTGTTTTTCTGCCACACTTACAAAAAATAAAGGATGAGTCTTTTGTAACAATAAAAAGCTTTTCATGGACATAAAGAAGAACTTATAGATAAAAATTAAAGTCCTTTCTTCATTCTCAATAAGAAAAATTAAGGACACTACTTTCAATTTGATATGTGTAGACAAGATACTTTATAATAATTTATTGATAATTTTGCCAGAATAAGAAAAATATCTTAATATGACTACTGTTTACTACAATTATGCCTAGTACCAGGTAGTTTGTAGATAAAATATATAGAAACTGTTCCTTTCTCCAAAAGCCTAGTGTACCAAAGTATTCTATATTAATGGTTTCTAGGCAACAAAACCTGATGGATGTAACTTTAATTTGTTCTTAAGTTCTAATTATGACAGCTGCTTTAAACCTATTAGATAGACTATTACTTTGTTACATTTAGTCTATTTCAAATAGCTTTACATTTTTTTAAAATTTTCATAACGAAGACAGGATTATAAACTTTAATTTTTATAAACCACACAAAAACACACATCACTTCACAGGCTATATAATGATATGTAACAGTCCTTACTTCAAAAATGGCAGGAGGGTATGGCAGAAGTTTTTTAAAACTGTGTTTTTGCTTGTCCCAGTCTTTATTTCTTTTAGCTAACCCTCCTTTTGTTACTGTTTCTTATTGTGACATCAGACTTTTTGTTTCTTGTTACATACACAGTGACTAAACTATGACCCTAATTTTTAGACTGGAAATATAATCAAAGAATACTACACGATTATTAAATTCATGGCAATTTTCAGACTTTTTCCCCTCAAAGATGCTGATTAATTGGATTAATAAGGAAAGTCTGCTTAATCTGTGTACTTCCTTCAAACTATATGAAGAATTTTTGTTTTCAGTTCTAAAAATATAAGTCAGAGTTTGGAGAAATCATCCCCACCCAAAAAAACCACTGGAAAGCTGAAAATGACTCTGACAAGTCTCTTGGATCCAGCAGACTGCCAGAATATACTTAAAATCTTGAGTGACAGGGGCATAAAAAGAAAAAGGACTGAGATCTGCTTACTGCTTACTGGAAAAGTAAACAGTAAGAGCATTTTAAAAACCTGAAAATTTGTTAAAGGATGAGTATGGGTTACTACAAAAATAAGAGAATGGTGAAGCCATGGTCTTAAGAGAACAACCACATGCAATTCTATGTTCAGAGACCTAAGCAATTTTTAAATAAGGCAGCCAGTTTAAAATACACCTGGAGTATTCTCCATACCAAAGTCTGCTCTTAGGAAAATGGGAATTCAGAAAATAAAATTATATTCAGCTGGAAAAAGTAAAGCATGTGTGAATAAAAACAATACAAATTGTATATAAACCATATCCTCTAAAAGATGAAATTGTGTTATTCTGAAATAATAATTACAATTGTGAAACCTATAGACTTGTTTATGGGAAGAGAAAATTTAAATAAATTGAAGGCAAATTTTGGAACATGGATTTCTTAGAGTGGTAGTTTACAGATGAAGGTAGTAGACTGGAATGATAGGTGTGGTCATGGATTAGTGTCAGATTCATTGATGAGAATCCGATACAGACAAATAATTCTCATACAGATACAATAATTATTGCATATGTAAGTAATTGTTATTTTTACAAAATTATATGTATGTATGCAAGAACATTCAATGATTATTCTATGCACATGTATTTTATTCTTCTGACAGGTAGGAAGATCTTAAAGGAATAAACACCCATAGGACTAATCATACCTAGCACCCAAACCATGTTTTATTTACAACTTTCTGCAATAAAAGTAAGGAGACTTTTTGGAGAAATTGGTAATTTTGAGAACAAGAGATGGATAAAAGGAAAGGAAAAAGGAAGTAAAAGAATTAAGCCATGTTATATATATGTAACAAATCCCTACAAAGAATATAATCACTATTTACTGCGAACATGCAGTAATAAAAAGATAAGCATAAAATATTTTGTACTGCAAAAAAGATTACAGTACCCCTTCCAGAAATAAAGAAGAAAGAAAGAAAGTGAAGAAAGAGATACACAAAACAGCAGAAGATTATAAAATAGGCACAGGATATAAGATGGAAAAGAATTCAATAACCAGAGATGGAACCTGGGGATATAATTCAGTGATAGAACATTTGCTAGCAAGTGCATGGCTCTGGGTTCAATCCCCAGCACCATAAAAAACAAAATGAAATCATTTAATCTAAGCAGCTAGACCTCAAAGTGTACACTCTTAACAGCTACAGGATTTTCTACACAATAACACAAAAAAAGCCAAAAATGAAAGAATATGAGCAATGAAATAATGCAGTAATGGAGAATAATCTATGTGCTAACATGAATGGGTCCATATGACATTAAAAATCCTTATGTAAATTATACCTTAAAAGAAAAAGAAAAATATATAAGCAACTTCAAATATCTGTGCTCTCTTCCCTCAAAGAAAGCACATAACTCATCACTTATTATGCATGGACTACGAACAGTTAATGTATTTCATGTAGTAAAATCAAAAAGACCAAGAGAGAAACTTTACAGTGGAGATGACTGACAAACACCACCTCATCCAGCTGATCAAGGCTTCCCTAGACAGACACCCAACAATTGTGATACTATTTACCTTTAAAATCTGTGAGGAAATGGCACTTAGCCTCTTATTTTCTTTCCAACAACCCACAGACCTGTCAGATTATGTGCAAACATCAAGTTCCAAATTCAGATTTTCATTCTCAAAACCGTTATGTTCATCAAAAGAGCAAATTCTGGAAAACTGCTACAGTCAGGAAAGGACTTGCAGAGATAGGATTGCACTACCCTAGATGTCACGTGGCATCGGGGAAGAAGTTCTGAAACAACAAGGAGAAACACATTAGTTAACAACTAAGAGGATCTCAATTACACTTAGTCCCCAAATGATGAACATTTAAGTTGTGAACTTTTACAGATACAATGGACTTTGCACTATGTAAATGGGCACAAATAGCAGAAGCAGCTGCTGTGTCTGCGGGGCGTTGTCTCAGTTGTGCTGCTGTGTGCTTACTGTAC
Organism: Hydrochoerus hydrochaeris; assembly: GCA_004027455.1. Lineage (NCBI taxonomy): Eukaryota > Metazoa > Chordata > Mammalia > Rodentia > Hydrochaeridae > Hydrochoerus > Hydrochoerus hydrochaeris. Next base: position 3,251 of record PVLA01009944.1, read on the forward strand.
AGTGTGGTAGTGTATAACACTATTGTGTTGTCTTGGTTACTTCTCGCTCCTTGGGGCAAAACACGGACACCCAGAATGAAGGAAGGAAAGGTTTTTTTCTTTTTCTTTTTCTTTCTTTTTTTTTTTTTTTTTTGCTCACTGTTTATGGAGATCTCAGTCCATAATCAACTGGCTCCAAGGCAGGGTGGCACGGCACTGGGGCAACACTTCATGGCAGCAGCCAGAGCAAAAGGAAGAAAACAAACCTCTTCTCCTGGCTTATGCTGTAAACAGGCCACCCCTCAGGAACCCCACTCTCAAAATCTCCTTGCCCTCCTTTGCACAGGGTGAGGATATATGCAAAGAAAGAACCCTGGCTCCCTGCTGAGTCTCTCAGTTAAACTTTTAAACTGCTCACCTTGATACAATGTATCAGTCATAGTATGTGTTCCCTCAGAGCCAAGGCTGTGGAAGAAAAGCAGTGGCAATTCCGAGGTTTTGTTTTGTTTTGTTTAAGCTTTACATTGTATAACTGTGTTAAAGGAGGATACAAGACTCACTTTGTTAAACTCACATATGAAGCCAATTTAAGAAGCTTCTCCCAAAACAAAATAGGTTCTTAAATCAGAGACTTATGGTAATCAACAACAATGTATTAATGTTGTTCCTAAAAAATATATTACACTGTTAATAACAGGGTAAGTTAGGTGTTTTACTTATGCAAAATACTATTTCCTCAATTTTCCTGTAAATATAAACTGTACTAAAAGTTGCTATTAAACAGAGATGTTCTTTTGGTTAAGAACTTCATTAAGTGAATTCACACTTGGAAGTAATTAGATGTGACTTAATGGGCTTTTATTAAAGAAAATCATGTATTTGTACACATTTATGCATACATATTGATAGATACAATGTATGTTCATAATAAATATATTTGTATATAATTAATTAAGGTCTGAATGATAGTTCAGTGAACCGAATATGCTGTTACAAGAAGCTAGTGGATATATTGAAAGAAAGAAAAAATAGATGCTTTACAAACACATGGAAGAAGTATTTGCTCTTGCTGGATGGGACAGTGGGGTCAAGGTGTGACTGCTGTCTAAATAGCAATTCATCAAACAGAATATAGAAGCAAAATAAAAATTAACAACATAAGAAATATAAAGAGGAAATATGCATTTTAATTTGAAAGAAGGCAACTGATGCTTTTTTCCATTCAGTAAATTTCTTAATGTCTTTGAATTAGAAATACAAATCATCTTCTGACAGTCAATAAAAGTACCAAAAATTATCATTTTAAAGTGAAAAATGACTTAATAAAAATAAAATAAAAAGTGTTATCAAAAGACTGGAAAAATTATTAGAAGGAAAACAAAATACTCTGAATTAGGTAAGCCAAAATAATGCAGAATTTTATTTAAAATGGGATAGACAAATTTATTGTCTTCAAGGTGAAATGGCTTGTGGAAAATGACAAAGCCCGAATTCATGGGCATAGAAAGATGTGACTTAAATTCACAGGAGGTGGATTTTCTATTCAAGTGGATAACTAGGCTGTTACATGGATGACTCATGAGCAAAATCATATCATTCAAGACAGTGCAGAAGATGAGGAACATAAGAGTGCAGGGGAAGCATCTCCCAAAGTGAAGGGGAGTTGGCAAATTATTAGGCTATAGAGTAAGTGTAGGAGTGTAGAGCTCTACATGAGGCTCAGAAGGTAATGTAACATTTGCAAGTGACATGTGAAAACTACAGCAAGTTTCTCCAAAGTTAAATATATGGATTTAGAATGTAGATCCCTTATTTCTCCAGAGAAAGTGGTAAATGCCTGAGGAAATGTAAAAGTTGGAAAAAAAATACCGCATGTACAGAGAGGAGACTGCTTACATTTCTTTGCATTTTTATTTATTTGGAGTTCAGAAAGGTATTAAGTTTAATATCATGTAATATACTTTAAAGTAAACCTAAAATTATGATTTTGGTGAATTTTTATTGTGATGGAATTATTTCAAAATCTCACCATGAATATATTGAAAATGGCCATAGGCTTTGTTTCTGAGTAAAAAACACCAGCTGTTCAGTTGCATGAAGGACAGTGTTAAAAGCGAATGCTGATTCCACTCATCAGAAAGGATTGCTTTTCCCAGTGTTAATCAGAGTTCTATGACTTTTAAAGTGATACTAAATTTTGTTTTTTTAGCAGTGGTGAACAAAGATCATCAGTCTTTTTTTGTTTTTGTTTTTAAGATGCCTTTGGGTACTTAGTAATTCACAAGTATGCAAATACCTACAAGGCTGGCAAGCCCTTTCCCTTCTTTTACCATACTTTATAGAAAGGTTCCCAAGATGTTTTAAACTATTATCTTAGTTCTTGACTGGGTAAACTGACATGCCAACTGGATTTAAAAATAAATCTTTTATATTCTCCTCATTGACTTACATCTCCTCGTTTCTTAAGCATTTTGACTTTTCTAGTGGTTAATAATTCTTCAAAGTTAAACCAGCCTGTCTTCATTGATTCCTTTTCCCATCAAATGTGCATGTAGCTCTCCTGTGCTTTTTGGGTTGCTTCTGTGAACAGCCTGGCCTTGAGGTGATCCACTTGAAAGGAAAGGGAAATGAATGCTTGAATTTTCTACTATAGAAAAATGAATCTGGACTTTTCTACTGTGATGTGCCTGCCTTTTGTTTTCCACTGGGTTTTATTTCCTTCCTTGTTCTTAATATTCTTTTTCTCTGGATTGAAAGTTTATTTTGCCCTCTCCTCCTATACATTTTATCTATTCTCAAACGAATTGTGCAATGGTATGAGTGACATGCATAGCTTCCTTCCATTGTAACACTCAGCCGGGTCAATCTTTTTTTTTTTTTTTTAATGTTTGTCTTTTTGCTCTCAGTAGCTTGTTGCCAATGCAGCTTTGTATGATTTGACAGCTGCTTTCAGTGCATACCTAGTAGAGAACAATTTTGCAAAATCAGCCCAAACCCAAAAAGTTCAGGGCTCTATGTTGTTAAATCTTGTCTCTGGGAAATAGACTATGAAAGATTTGTATGCTGAACTTGGAAGATGGGGTAGATAATGTCAGAACACTTTTAAAAGCAGTCCAGAATCTCATCTTTGCTAAATAAATACATTATACATATTGAGTTTCTTTTGTTCAAGAGTTATTTTCCTCTTTATGGCTGTTAACTGACAATGATTTAACTAGATATTCCCAATTTTTAAATGGTAGAGTGTAATTTGTTTCAGATTGTCACTCTTAGAACTGACATTTACTGTTTGGTATCATATTGTTTTCCTGTGAACTAGAAACATTATTTTCTCTACTCCCAATACCATACTAGTACTTTAGTATTCAGCATCACTGCTGAAATGTATATAGAGCATAGACTGACCCTACTGACTACTAACTAATGTCCTTTTCGTTGTTAGAGTATTTCTTTTAAAATAGTTAAAAAGTTTTAGAATATTTCTTACATTCTTGTATACATTGCTGGAAATATCTCTCTCTTTCTCTCTCTCTCTCTCTGTCTCTCTTGTTCTCTGTTTTGTATTTCTATATTGTATTTGGTACATCTTTACTTTGAAAAGTCTCTCAAAACTGATTTCACTTTACCTATGAAAAAATATTTTAACGTATTTACTACTGTTTATACTACACTAATGCCATTTTTGCTTTATGAATATCTTTTATTTTGCACTTATATATTCATCAATACTACTGCAGTCTCCTGTGAGTTTGTCCAAGCAGTTTTCTGCCTACCTAAAATTACATATACTTATGCCTTCAAGAAAATCTCTGTGGAATCCTTATGTTAAAATTTGTATTTAGAATGGCCCCCAAAACGTTCATATACTCAGAGGTGGTGCATTTGGAAAGTGATTGGGTCATGAAGGTACAATATTTATCAGCGGATGGATCCATAGACCAATCCTGTTGTGTGGGGTGCAGGTTGGAAGTGGGGAGTCACAGGCAGTGTTAACCTGGGAAAATTTAATGTATTACTTTGGATCTCCTCATTTTCCACAATGTGAGAAGCTTTTCTTCACCAGTGCCTCTTCCATGATGTTCTTGTCTTCGAGTCCGCCAATCATGGATTGGAGTTTCTGGAACTGCTAGATGAAATAAGCATTTTCCCTTTTCAAGTTGTAGGTGTTGTCTATTATTTATCAGAGTCAAAAACAGAGACCTAAGCCAGATTGTAGTACCAGATAATTGGGGTCATTTGGTGATTATCCCTATGTGGTTTTAAAGGTTTTGGAATGTGGTTGCAAAAATTTGAAACATTTGTAAAAGTGCACTAGGAGAATCTTAAAATATTTGATGGTGCTTGACATGTGATATTGTTAGAACTCACAAGATCAGAATGCTAATAGGAATGCAGGTAATGAAGCGGTGGTGAGCATCTGTAATTCCAGCACTTGGGAGACTTAGGAGAAATGCCAAGAGTTCAAGTCCAGCCTGGGCTACATAGTCAGTATAAAGTCATTCAGTACTACAAAGTGATAGCCCGTCTCAAAAAAAAAAAAAAGATACATAGTAAAACCAAGTTTAGGAGGTTTCATGTGGAAACAAGGACTCCACTTGCATTTAAATTTAAGGCCCTTGTATATTACACTTTGAAAGATGGTTTGTCTAAATTTGTGCATGTTATGAGAATTGGGAGAAACAGGGATTAGCAGGGGCATACTAATTAATCTAGCAGAGAAAAAAAATCTTGGTAGTCCAATCTTCAGGCTTGGCATGATTATTGATGGCAACTTTCACTCAGATTTATGGTGAATATCAGAGTGAATATCAGAGCCCAAAAATGTAAAGCATGTACAGTTGCTGCAAAGTTGGGGCCTTGGAGAGTTTATCCTTTTTTTAAAAAAAAAAAGTTGTTTAAAAAAAGGTTGTTAAAAAGTTTATCTTTTTTTTTTTTTTTTTTTTTTTTTTGTTACCAGGGATCAAACTCATGGCCTTACATTTGCTAAGCAGGCACCTACATCGCGGAGCTAAACCCCTGGCCCAAGAGATTATCATTTAAAAGAGGATAAATATTTTGCATCAAGACACCAAATACATCTTGAGCTCACCTTGGGAATCTAAGTATTTACCTTTCACTGGCTCAATGGTGTAAGTAAAAGGGTAAAGGGAAAATACCTTCAAATACTTTGCATTGAAAAGAGGGACCCAGGGTGCTCTACTTCATACAGATTCCTAGGGAATTCATGAACAGGTATTCTGTTCACAGTGCTCAGCCAAACATGCATAGATAAGTTTTTGCATCTATGTCTCAAACTGACAGACAACAGCATCATCTAAGTAGAGCTGGTTTTATGGGCATGCAGAATACAAAAGCTGTGGGGTCAGGGAACTTCTAGAGAGACTTTGGTGTTAAGAGAAATGATTAGTGGCCAGGCAATGTGCACTCATGCAGTGCTTTCTCAAGTTGTGAGAGTGAAGCCAAAAATGCAGTGGAGACCTTAGAAAGCTGGAGATGCCAGAAAAACAGAATATCTGTGCAAGGAATGAGCAAAGTCATTGTAAGAGAGTGCCTACTTGCTCCAAACAGCAGGGCCCTATGGCTGGTGCTTTCTGAGCAACTTAGAGCTCACATTTTGCCACAAGCTGCCCTTGGTGCTGGATGTGGACTTTGAGGATTTAATGTTTGCCCCACTGGGTTTTGGTATTGCTTGGATTCTTTTCTTTTCTAGCCCCCTCTCCATTTCTCCCTTTTTGAATGGGAATATTTACCCTGCTCTAATGTATCAGTGTTCAATGTTGTTTTTGAGTTTTACAGGGGTTCATAGTTAAACGTTTGCCTTAAATCTCAGAGGACAATATGAGGTTTGGTACTTAGGGCAAAAATCTAATGGTTTAAACCAGAACATTTCACAAAATTCTCATGCACTCTGAGGTGGGGCTTTTGGAGGGTATTTGGATCACAAGGGCTTTATACTAATCAGTCCACCAAGAAATACATAGTTCACTGTTGTTAAAAGGCAGGGCCTGGTCAGAAAAAGGGAGCCACGAGGATTGAACCTGAAAGGCTATATCTAGCTCTGTGGCTCCTGCTTTCACTCGCTGCTTCATGGCTCACCACACTCATCTACCATGCCATTTTCCCCTTGAATCCTGCCAACTATGAATTGAGGCTTCTGAAACAGTGAAAAAAAAAAGGATAAAGAAAAAACCTCTCTCCCTTTAAGTTGGAAATGTGGGGTATTGTGTCTCAGAGACAAAGAAAATTATGAAGACTTTTCCATTTCTTGGCTTTGTTTTTCAATTGCTCCTTACCTCTTGTTATAGTATCTGAGATACAAAATCTAATGTTTCTTTATCCATTGTCATAGTCACCTTTTGTTGGTGGAGCACAATATATGACATCCAGAATAAATGAAGGACTTATTTTGAATCATTTTTCAGTCCTAGATTGCTGACTTCAAGGTAGAAATGGCATAGTGTAAAGTCTGGCCTGAGGATAACTGCTCACAGCATGGTTGCTGGGAAGCAGAATGAGAAGACAGAACTTGGGAAGGAAACAAAGCCTTAAAATTCACATTTCCTGTAACTAGAATCTTCTCACAAGATCCCCTATGCCTAGCAGATTTAGCTTCAGCATCCCCATGATGCAATAATATGCCAAGAGTTTTGCCTCTTTACACGTGAAAATTTGGCATACATTCTAGCTCTACAAAATAAAATACATAATCTCTTCTCTATAAATGAGTCCAAGGTCCATAATTACATTTTATGATCATTGATGAAACAGCCATGTGTTTTATACTTTCATCTGTAAATTTTTCTGTATATATCCTATAGATATCATTTAGCATAAATTTCAGGGGAATTATATAGTAATTTATTAATTTAAACCACTTTTATCTGCTTACTTCAAGTATTGCTCACAGAATTTGTATCAGGTCATCTTTACTACTATTTGACTGCCTAGAATCTGGAGTCCAAAAGAATTTAAGTGAATTATCCAGAGTTCAATATTAGTATTTGGTATTTGGTTAATAAGCTATTAAATTTCAAGTAAATTTTTTGGAAAAGGAAAGACCATTATATCCACTGGGGCCCAAACCAAATATGGTTAATTTTAATTGGGGGACTTATTTTAACACCTTAATCATTAATAATAATAATTTTATAAAAATGTAAATGTGTAAAGTGCAGAACCTATTATTTGTCCTTTTTCTTCTTCATTCTGTATACAAAGAAGCCCTGAATTCTTTTTTTCCTCTTTGTTTTCTACCATGTCTGGTTTAATAAAATGTAACAACAAATGTGAAGTTTTAAAGAAAGACAGTATCATAGTAAGACTTGAACATTTCATGTTTTTCAGTTGTCTGATATTGTGCAGAAATTTTAGCCCTGGGCATAGGAAGTGAGAATACACCAAGTGCTAGCATCACAGCATCAGCCAACAATGAAGGTTATAAGGAAATTCCAGGAGCTGTTCATCTGACACAGAGTTCAATAGGAGCTTGACACTGAACTGAAAAGGTGTGTGTATCAAATCAGCTGGAGAAAGCTGTGTGAGAAGAGTTTTTAATAGCCTCCTACTCCCTCAGGGAATGACAGAGATTATTCATTTTTACAATATAAAGCTACAAAAGCAGGGGCTTTCCCATATTCTGCAACATCTGACTAAATGAAATGCACATTAGTTTTTAGAGAAAAGTATAAATGTTGCATTTATGCTTAAGCTTGAATAACGACCTCAACAGTTTTTCTCTTATCATCACAGAGTGACTTTTTCTTATTTCCACTTTACAGAATGTATTTTTAATAAGAATATCATTAAAAGTATAGTTTTATGCTGCCAGAGTGTTTTTATGTGCATACAGATAGGGCAGGGAATTTTAGTTGTATTTCTTACATACACAAACAGATTAATGGGATCACTGGATTTCTTCTAGGGACAAGGAGAGAGAAATAAATCAATATCCTCCTATTTCCAAATCTAATACGTTCATCTTTATAAAAGGAATGTTTTTGATGAAATTCTGGAGCCAACCATTGTCTAGGCAAAATATACCTTGGACATACAAAATGTATTTTAGAATTTCTTTTACTAGAAATTCATTTCAATGAAAAATACAATTGAATCATTAAACCTATATGGAAATACCCCTAGAAACACAATAATTTCCTGTAACTAGAATCACTGATGAAGAAAAATATATACAAACTATACAGAATTCAAAATCAGATGAAAAAGTTAAAATGTTTAATTAGACCTATATTTTTGTAGGTTAATGTTTAAGAAGGCCAAAAATAGAAGAGATGTCCCTAAAAAAGTTCACCAAGTTTTACTTCCTATCCTCAAACTACCAAAAAATCATGTGAATATATAAGGTGGGAAAAAAAGAAGAATCAGAGGAAATTTCCCTTCTTTGGCATATAAGGAGAAACACTAATAATAGCAGTAAAGATTTTTAATGATTGAAGAAACCTGTTACCTGGAACATGAAGTGACAACCAGGCTGAAATGAGAAAATATCTCCCGGAAAGATTGGAAGAATTCAAATCAGAAACATTTCATGTCATGTGCCCTCGGGGTAATTAAGGAAATGTCAGATGTCATTGTTGAACCATTTGCCATTATCTTGAGGAAATCATGCAAGACAAGGAATCCCTGCAGACTAAGGAAAGAAAAATGCTGTATCCATCCTTATTTTTCTTTAATGACCTTATTATATACTGGTCAACTGAAAATTTGTTCTAGAATAAATAAACTTAATGAACCACAGATGATAATTTTTAAAAATCATATATATGTAATGCGTGTGCCAGGATACGTGTATTTAGTTTAAATGCCAAAAATTAGAAAAAACAATTATATGTTGTAATATTTTGTGTAAGAGTTTGGCTTTCAGAACAAATGATTTCAAAAGTAATATATTTGAAAACAATTCATCAAGAGATACTTATCTAAAATAAGTGCTGTATCCACTTAGAGGAAGGGTTAAATAAGCTGAATTTTAAAATAAAATATAGAAAATTGCAGAAAATATTTTCTAGCTTGCTTAATAAAAAGACAATCCTTATATCATGGAAAACATTTTAAAGACTTACCAGTAACCAACATATACATCATAAATTTTATAAAGTAAGAGCAATCTCGTGTATCAGAAAATGTACATAAACTAAAAAGCATGTATTACTGTAATAATCAAACTTAAGAGAGACTTTATTGGTTGCTGAAATCAGTTATATACAAGCACTTAATGTAAATAACAATCTTTGGAGCCCCTACATTATTTCACTATATAATATTAGGTATCTGTTTTTACTTTAAAATTTTAGCAATATAAATTTATTCTCATAAGCACTAAGGAATGCAACAAAATTAATGTGGCCTTAAGAAGTTCATATTATGCAAAATGGATATTTCTTCTTTAATATAGATATAGAAATCAAAGAAAATTTAAAAGACAAACTTAAATTTAATAAAAATGTTTTGTGGAGACATTTAAAAGTCAGTCATAGCCTAACATTCTAAGTTAAAATAATTTACCAGTGGTATTGTGATTCATGAACTTAATTATTTCCATGATGTTGGCCTCAAACTGAATTGAATGAGAACTGAATCAAACTCAGTGCTTAGGTTCAGTGTTGAACTTATGGAGAAAATTGATGTTGTTCTCATTTAATATGGTACTTGTAATTATAATCTTCATCATTAAATGAAATAATATATGCAAAAGTTTTAAGGATTTTATTAAGCATAGTATGTACTCAAGTGTTTTTCACTGTTATTTTTAATTTTCCTTTTTGATATCTGACTGAACACTGACAAGTATAAAATATTAGTCTATTCAGCTGCTATAATAAATCATTTTAAACTGCGTGGTTTATAACAACATAAATTTATTTCCTGTGCTGGGTGTGGTGGCATACACCTGTAATTCAGCACTCGGGAGGCTATCACAGAAGTGATATAGGGGAATGAAACTCCCGATCTACTATGTCTGTGAGTTCATGTTCTCTAAAATCGAAGAATGAATTTTAGGAATATTGGAGGTTAAGAGCAGAATATATTTATTGAGAGAAAGAAAGCTTCTGTCTGGAGAGAGAAAGAGGGGGTTCCAAGTAGCTTGCTAAGGACTCTGTCAATCCAGGGGCTTTTATAGAGTTAAACCATGGGCTCAAGGTAGGGGAAGACTAGGAACTCACAAGGCAGATGGGCATAAGGTGGGACATAACTATAGTGAGCCAATAAGATCAATAGTTCAGATAAAATTGATCACATTAGGGACAAATGGGGAAGCAGTCACTAGAAAGCGGGCATTCTCACAGAGCTGTGACTCTTTCCTAGGGGGATGGGAACTGTTCAGGGTATCAACCCTCAGGATATGGGTGCATTTGTTTGGCCTTTTGTCTTGAGGCCTGGCCACAGCAGGAGGTGTCAGTTTCCCCCTCAGCTGCCAGTGTCTGCACTGGCTCCACTGAGGACCCAGCCCTATCTCACTGCTTATAATATTTCTTACTAACTCAGCTGCCTGCAACAGAAGGATTGCCATGAGTTTGAGGTTAACCTGGGCTATAAAAGCAAGGTCAAAGCCAGTCTGCACACATAGTGAAGCCCTGTCTCAAAACAAAGGAGAACTAAACACACACACACACACACACACACACACACACACTTGCTATGGTTCCAGACAGCGCAAGATCAAGATGTCTGGTGAGGGACATGATGTCTTACTTTCTGCTACATAAATGTCTCTTTCTCGGTAAAACCTCACATAGCAGAATAGATAGGGAAAATGTCCTCTGGCCACTTTCATAAGGATACTGTTATGGTTTAGATGTACAATGTCTCCCCAATCTCTCATGTGCTTAAAGCTGGAAATTTGGAATATGACTGGGTCATGGAGGTACTGTAATAATCAGTGCCTTCAGCTAGTAATGAACTCAGCAGACAGGTGCTCTGCCAGGAGGTGAGGCCTTGCATTTTACACCTCACCCAAATCCCTAACTCTTAATAATTTAGTGTTGTTGAGGAGAGAGAGTGAAAACTGAACCATCTTTGTTAGTATCCCTGGTAGTAAATGTACAACAAGAAAGAACAAAGCAGAAAATTTGGACAGAAATGTGAAGTTTGCTTTAAACCCATGCAAAGTTGACTTTTACAGTAGAAATTTTTTTGAATTTAGAGTTGCATTTCTTAAAAATTTCTGAAGGTTATATACAAGCTATTTGCTGCATAGCTTTTTTTTCCTTCTTTGTTTGATTTTGGTACTGGGAATCAAACTCATGACTTTGCACTTGCCAGGCAGGCACAGTGACGCTGAGCTACATCTCAAGCCCTCGCAGTGTAGTTTTGAACTCATGAAGTCAATATTTGTGTCTATACCCTGCTCTTCATTTGATTTTGTCTGTCTGTTTGTTTGTTTGTTTGTTTGTTTTGAGATAAGTTCTGGTTGTGTATCCTTGGGTGCTCATGAGTTTGCTGTGTAGGCTGGCCTTGAACTCCTGAACCTGCTACTTTCTCCTCCCCAGTGCTGGAGTTACAGGCATGCACTACCAAGTCCATCTCTTGTTTATATATTTTAAAAATTACTTAACTACATCCACAATACCTTCTTTGATTTAAAAGAATACACAGTCATTGTGAAGAACATGTAACAAATACATACATTTTAATGTCATAATTCTCCCTTTACAAAAACAAAAATAGCTGTTATTATGTCTTTATTTTTGCATAGATATATTATGGAATTTATATTGAACAGTTTATTTCTTTATTTTGTAATCAGTATAAAACTTTTACAGCATGGATATGTTTCATAATCATTTTAATAATTTCAAACACTTTATTTCCAGGAAGATAGATGGTTTTCATTATTTAATGTTATTAAGAAATCTTTGATAACCTATAAATCTCCATTTTTTTCTTCCTTATTAGAAAATTTTGTGTGTTTTTTCCATGTTAGGATATAATATCTTAGAGAAAATTCCCCAAATTTTTATTTTACAATAAGTATTTTTATATTTGTGATAATATATATTTATAATATATGATATATGTGTGTGTAAAAATAATAAATTATCTCTTGGGAATTTATTCAAATAAAAAATCTATATCATCATGTGATTAAGTTTTGCATCACAGATCACCTTTATTAAAAAGACACTGTGATGAGTAAAGACTTTTTAAGATTATTGACCAAAGCTAATAGAGAAAACTTCTAACACAAATAATTTAGCCTCATAACTTGACAATGTTTTATGATCCAGCATTGATTTGTATATTTAGTTAGGGGTTCTAAGTTATTTGAGAAAGTGCAAATTGTCTTTTAAATATACAAATAGAATATTCCAAAAGTTCTTGCCAAACCCCCAAAGCAAGTCTCAGAAACATTTTAAGGGAAGTCAGAATTTTAAAAATTTACTTCCCAAAACAATGACTAAAAAGGGCAAGACTTGCATGAATGTGAATTTTCATATGTGTATCATAACAGACATATTTATACTACAGTCTTCTGCAACTACAACGTTACCAGGTAACTATAAGAATTAATACGTCATGAATTTAGAACATTAGAACCAATCTCTTGAAAACTGTGGTTGTCTAATTAGCTGGAGAAGATAGACACTTTTAATAAATTGCTTGATTGTGTATTTGCAGAGATTTTTTCCCTTTGAACTTCATTGAATTACTATTTTTAACCTTCTTTGTATTTACACTGCTACCTTTGATAAAACAACTCCCAAGGAAAGTAGAACAAGTGTACAGCTCAGTGACTGATGGGAATAAGTAATTCTCAATGAGCTACCTTAGTAAGCATCACTATTGATCTGTAATCTCACTATGGAAGAAAAGAGAACAAGATCATGCTGTATATGTGATTTTATGTACACATATCATTTTTAAAAATATGTGTACATATCATTTTTAAAAGAATTTTTCTTGTTTTTTTAGCCTAAAACACAATCAATACGTTCAGATATGCTTAATAAAATACATCAATATGCACTACACACTTTAATATACATTTTCTTTTTAAAAGTTGTAATAAATATATGTATCCAAGGAAAATTTTTCCAACATGATTAACATAGGAAAAAAGAAAAGAAAAGTAATTTGTGGCCTTTTGCAGCATGTGAAATGGTTCTTTCTCCTTTGGATTTCAAAGAGTGGATAGATATTTATCAAGACTTTAGGAGTATAAAACCAATGTATATGAATATTTCTAGTAGGAAGGGAACACGTAGACTTTCTTCTTCAGATTTGTCTTATGGGATTTCTTTATTATTTTTCCGTATTGAAATGCATGCAATATTATTTTCTAATTTTATCTAAATTGTTCTGTACTATGAACATGGAAATTTGGTATCGGTTACATACAACTAATTACAAAAACTGCTCACATAGTAATTATTTGCAACTCACGTTCCTTCTACAGTTTTTCTGTTGGCATCAAAAATCATCTATTAACATTTATTTTTAACCTCTCTATGACTCATTGTGCACACACACAGAAATACTAGAAAACAGGATCATAGTTTTATTTAACCTCACTATTTATAATTCTCTTCCTACTTTCAAGAATAAATGAGATCTGAAGTTCCCACCTGCATTGTTTGTTCTACATTTCTGCCCTGTGACAAATTATGATGCAGCTGTGGTTGTTCACATTTTAGTCACAATTGTTATCTATTAAAAGAGAGAATACAATGAATTTCTCCTAGGCTTCCTTCTGTTTCTCATATTGTAACATATGATTTTGTTTCCTATAACCCAAAGAAGTTTCTAGGGAATTTGGGGGGAACTAAATATCATTTCTCAAATCATACTTTTTGTAATGGGACAAACACACTAAATCATTAAATCTCCTTTATTTCCTATCCTTTATTAATAACAATGGAACAGATTTTGGTGAGTAAACATTAAAACTTTCTTATGAATCTTTATCTTTTAACATAAGATATATTAACATATAATTTCTGAACCATGTTCTGTTATCCTGTGTTGTGCCTGTATACTTAATAACATGTTTTTCACTTTCAAAAGTGTATTATTTTGAAAATTATGTAACTACTTTAACAATAATTACTTTAACAATAGTAAATATCACTTTAATAATACATTAGTTAATGCAAAAGTTGTAAAAATTCATGGAATCTAACGCACATTTTTCATCAATGAAAAGGATCATCCAAAACTTATCTGGCTTAGTCTTGACTATTGTCAATATAAAACAAAAATCCAGAGAAGGACAGGGAAGCTTTGAAGATTGTACACAACTTAAGTTTTTGTCTCAACATAATACTAAGATTTGTCGTTTGGCTTGCTAACAGTGGAAGCTTCCTGAAGGTGACAATGTCAACAGTAGAACTGAAAAGGACAGCTAATATACTTCCATTCTAAAAAGCACATTGCTATTTTTACATCTGTTTATCCTCAAAATACTTACTATGGCATCATTATTATTACTTTTATTTTAAAGACAAAGGAATTGTGTCTTAAAAATTTGAGGAACTCTTAAAATTGCCTAGTCAATGTTGGGGATATAGTTCAGAGGCACAGTGCCTGCCTGGCAGGTGCAGGGTCCTGAGTTTGATTCCTGGTACTGAAAAAATAAATACTTAGCCAGGATGGAATCTGGAATTGAAACAGAAATGTGTAATAAATACTTAAGCTCAATAAAGTTCTTAGAAATCTATAATATTCTTTGAGAATAATGATGGATTTAAATAATTTGTAATTTTATTACTAAATATTTGAGAGATAAATCTTTGATGGAATGATAGCATATGGGCATCTTTTTTTTTCTTTCTACAGTGCTTCTTACATATAAGATTTTAGGTGTTAAAATATCCTTTCTTTTTTAGAGAAACAGTGATTTCAACTCACATAATATTTAAATCTTCTAGTTTTATCCAAATTGGTGATCTTAGAAATTTGAGAACAAAGCTTAACTGTCAGACCAGAAAAAAATCATTAAAGATATTGTAAAAAGTTACAGTAATCATAGGATTATTTCTATAGTATTTGGCAGCCTAGTAGTTTTTTTAATGAGATATTCTGAAGAAATATTTTGAATTAAGTTTTAATTAAAAAGATTAGTTGCAGAAAGTGTTCCCTAGGATCAAAAATATTCTTAAAAGTTTAATATAGCTAACACTATTAAATGCAAATAATTGTCTAGAAGTTTCAAATACAGCACAGAAACAGGCACAAGAAGAAGAAGACATAAAATTTGAAATGAAAACAAGAAAACTAAATGAAGTCCAGCATACAAGTAATAGAAATCCTAGAAGAATAGAATAGGAAAAAAATCTTGAGAAAAAAATGATCACAGATGAATGTAAGGAAGTATTCTACACTGAAGAAATAGATATTTAAGCTCCAAAAACAATAATGAAAAAAGATTTACAGTGAACATGTTTTGTAATTGGAAACTGTGGATTTAAGAGACTGTATCATACTTACATGTTAAACTGCTTACAGTCTTCTAGATTAGATTGGAGCTTATACCAATGAGAAGAGCAAGAATAATATAAGAGCACTTGTTGATCACAGCTCACTTCCCCAAAGAGTAATTCATTCTGTGGCCAGAGTTAGCTGTGACTATCATATTCAGTGGGAGTTTTCTACAGGTGAGGAATCTTAAAATATTTGCTGCTACATGTGGAGAATAATTTATGCTCCCCTTTGTACAAATAGGTGAGGAAAGAGACAGAGGCAGAGAGCAATGGGCAGCAATGTAAATAAACCCATTGCAAGGAGAAGAAAAAGCTTTAGTTTTTTTTTTTCATCTGTGAAAAGATTTGAAAAAACTTTTCCAGCAAAAAGAAGCCTTTAGATATCTGCAGATTAAATACATAGTCTCTAATGCCAGGACAATTCAATTATTTCTTTAACTTGGATCATCAGTAACTTTTGTCCATTAAGATCTGATTGTAATAAATGAAAAAAAAAATTACTGGAATTTTTTCCAAAAACATATTTTCTAAATTCTCTGAACTGACTATAAAGTGAAGATGCTACTAAAGGCAAAAAAGATTAGTACATGAAAAAACTAATTTACAATATGGCATTGAATTTCCCAAAAGCAACATCAGAAGCATGAATTGAAGGGTGTAATCCTTTTAAAATGCTAAGGGGAAAAAAAATCAACTTTTATTCTTGACTAAGTTAAATCCCAAAATAAAACAAAAGGGGAAAAAAAGCAACATTTTAAAGCTAATGTTGTTTCAAAAATGTACATCTAAGCAAATCATTATTAACATTTTTCTGGAAGCTGTATTCCACCAAAATGAAGGCAAAGCATGATCCAAAGAGGATCAGAAAAGGACAGAGCCAGCTGTGCTGGTAGCCTAGAGAATGAGAGTACAAATCGGGGCAAAAGGATAGAAGGCTCCAAGAGGACTGACTCCAGGAAAGAAAATTAACAGGAACTGATACATCACCTGATGTGCTTCTCCGTGTAGGAAGTTGCATTCCGAAGGAAAGTTTGAGAGAATTGTAAATAGCAACACAAAACACCACAGAAATTAAAATGAAGTAAATAACTCTAGGAGGAAAAGAAAAACTGCAGAGAAATAAAATGTCACAGTACACCACATGGCACAACACTGCAAAATATTGATGTACCTATAAGCAAGTAAAAATAGAATATTGACATAACACTATTATCACATATCTACACTGGGAAGATAGTGTGGAAAATATTGAAAGGTATTGTTTATAAATAACCAAAATAAAGCATAAATATTGTTAAAATCTTCCCCTCCAGAGAAGTTAAATGTAAGAGTGGATAAGACAGAAGTGGGCTCATGAATTACATTACAAGGTTTAAATCATCACATTTTTTGGTAAATAATAAAAATGTAATTGTTACAGATGTAATGAATGGGAAAATTTGTATCTGAAATCTATAAGCTATGGCTAATTTCAAGACTTGTTCTGATTTCACTTTAACAGCGTTTGTTTGATTTAGACTTTGGATGGAATATTCTGTTTATGCAAAGGGACAGAGGTGCATCTCTGAAGGCATAATACCATTTAGTCTATTCTGATTCCACCACTGATTTACAAATTTAAGCATTTGTATTAAATTCCTTGAGTCTAAGTTTCTTAAGTTAAAAATGAGGGGAGAAAGTATTTAAACAATATTAATATTATGATGATTACATTATATAACATATAATAATTGATTAGTACTTTGAATTTGTTCAGTTGTAATTAGTTAATTAGTAATCACAATATAAACTATAGTAGTAATAGTAGTAGTAGAAGTAGTAGTAGTAGTAACATATTTTGACTAGAACCAAAATTATTTCCCCTTTTTCAGCATTAGTATTACTACCTGAAACCCATTTTGATGATAGAGCTGATTAGCTGAAGGTGCTGTGATGGAAGTTATTTCCTCATTTCCTCATTTCTTTGGGTGACTATAGCTATAGTTTTATGGGCTTTGCTTCATGACAATAGCTTTCATGTATCAAAATTATGATAGTTAACTTACCGTGTCAACTTGAGTCACAAACACCCAGCTAATTCAGCTTAGTATTGGATGGGTTTGTCACCTGAGTGATGCAGTTTCTGTTTCTTCAGAGACCACCAGCCTTGGCTTTGGCCTTGGTCATTATCTCCTGGCTTCTAGTGCACCTTCAGTCTCCAATGCAGACTCTTCTGCCCTCTGATATGGACTTGCGAAGGACATTACAGTCAGCTCTAGGCCTCCACTGACTCCTTCAGACCGCACATCCTCCTAACTCTTCAGGTGGCCATTGTAAGCCAATCTTGTAAATTCTTATACATTTATGTATCTTACATTAAATGTTTCCTTAGTAAGCATTGACTGATACAATATTTTTTGTCATTTTCTGTAACTTTTCATGGAATATGTACATATTGTTTTCACTTTTTATGATTTTTCTTTTAGTTTTGCCAGCAATAGCATTCATTCTTGGTTATCAGTGGTTCCACAAGACAGTATATGAAAAGTCAAGTGAAAAACCTTTTTAAAAGTTCTGCAGACAGAGATGTTTTCTTAAAAATGGTATAGATGTTAAATTAATATTTAAGAGAATTATATTTCTAATGTTTTTTAATTTGATACTTTTCTTTCTTGATATAACATTGCATTTATCATATCTAAAACCACAGTAATATTAATTTTACTCCTTCACATCCCTCCTTAGCACTACTTTCTCTGAGGAGCTTCTTCCAATTAAGCATTTTGGACAGAACAGCTTACTTTATTTATTTTAGTTTTTGCAACTCATTTTCCTCTAAAATATATAAGATTTTTTAATTGGCTACAAAACAATGAAGCATAAATATGCATCAGATTTATGAACAAGAGCTGCTCTTGCCTCTAGGGAAGGCATGTGGATGAATAAAGTGTAGTACTATGGTCTCATTTTATTTCGTTTGTTTTTCAGTAGATATAACAAAATTTGAGGATGAAGTGTAAGGAAATGACTTGGATCATTTAAAAAAATAATTGTATATTATAGTGAACATGCAATTGATATATTTAAAAATAGCATGTATTTTGCATGTATTTTGAAATTAATAATATTGCTCATGAACACTGAAATAATTTTGAGTAGGGTAAAGTTAACATAAGCTACTTTAATACTGTAGCTTTATATTTTCATTACAAATGCCAAAAGATGCAAAAATATTGCAAAAACATTGATTTTTTTCAAAATGATTTAGCAATCTCACTTTTTAGAAACTAAGAAACAGAAAAAAAATACTCAAAATTATTTGCTTATTATGTTTTTGGAGTAAATTTGAGTGAAATTAATTTTTTCTTTATCATTGTGTCTATTAACACTTATGAAGTAGTATTGTGCAGTTTGCTACTGAGTTTTCAATTTATAACACTTCTGAGATTAAGAAATCTAATCTACCTGGGTGTAGTGGAGCATGCCTGTAATTTCAGCACTTGAGAGGCTAAAGCAGGATTTTTTTTAAGTCTGAGACCAGCCTGAGCTATGAAGTGATTTCAAGGCCAGCCTGAATTGCATAGCAAGTCAAACAAAAAAAAAAAAATTAGAGTCTATATAGTATAATTATAATAAAAGACAGTAAACTTTGTTTATCTTAGATTCTTCAATTATTTGATTTCTCATTTTCTACTACTGATTTTTCCTTTGCTTAAAGTTGGATTGTACCAGTTTTTATCATAAATATTTTGTATTTACTTTAGCCAATGTTTTTTATTGCTATCATCCTTGGCCTTGATATCAACAGCACTTTTATTGAGAAATAGCATTCTAGATGTGAAATCTCCATTTCTAAATCTAACATCAATTTAGGGCTAACAGAGTTGCTCTGATTACCTTGGCAACCTTTGATTTTTAACTTATACATTGTTTCCAATTGTAGGAAATGTAGTATATTCAGCTGCTTGAGTCTAAAACCTAGGAGCCATTCTTAATTTTCCCAATTACTTTTACTTCATACCAGTTCTACTAATAAGTTTTCTAGATTTTTTCTAAAATGTGAATTTCATATTCATTCAAGATTCTCTGTAAATTTATTACCACAATATAATACAAGCTCAAATTATATCATTTAAACATAAGAGCCTTAATATTGTACTTTTTATTTTGATACTTGTTTCAACCTGCAATGTCTTTTCCACAGATTTAAATGATCTAATTTAAAGCTTAAATCAGAATTTAGCTCTCTAGTTTATAATCCTTTAAGAGATTCATGGTATTCTAAGAACAAAGCCAAAATTCTAGAAAGCTCTACATGACTCAGCTTTGACTTTCCTCACCAATACCATATAGAACTGTTATCACAGTGCTGACCCAGTATCTTAATTACTTTTTACCTGTCCCTGATGCCCCAAGTTGGGAAAGGAAAGGTTTATTTCTTACAGTTTTTGCAGGTTGCAGTCCAAACTCAGTTAGTTCCAAGACAGAGTGGCATGGTAGGGCTGCAGTTCATGGCGGCTACAAACAGTAAGGAAGAAACTGGCAAGAGATAGAGACACGCCTTCTTCCTACCACTATATCACATCCTGATCCCACCCCTAGGTGGGTGTAGCACTCACACCCCCAACCCAAGTGCTAGACAATGAACCAATCACAAAAGCATAATGCAAAGGCCTGAGGCTTGGGGGCTACTGACATAAACCATGACATTCCATCCCTGGCCCCCAAAGACTCATGCACATCCTTTATACAAAAGACATTTCGTCCATTGCCAAGAGTTACCAAAGCCCTAACATTTTCAGCATGGCTGAGAAGTTCAAGTCCCAACTATCCTCCAATATCTATGGCAAACTCTTACCTGTAACCCCCTGTACAAATGAAACAAGGTTAAACATTTCTGAAATGAAAAGGCACAAGATAAATATTACCATTCCAAAAGTTACAAACAGAGGAATACAAAGCACTGGAAACAAAGCAAGTCCAGCATCCAGCAAGGCGAACATTAAGTCCTAAATTTCCATGCTCAGCATTTGAAACAATCTGGTTGTAAGCTCCAAAAGGCTTGGATGATTCCACCCCCATGGCACTTCCAGGAATTTAGCTTCTGCAGCTTCTCTCTAAAAACCCTCTCTGCTGGCTTTTTGCAGCTTTCCTTGGATGATCCACTTTTGTGGCTTTTCCAAATTTCTTAGGTCCCCACTGCATCTTTTGCTTCACCCTTACATCTTTACAAATTATCCTCTCAGGAGCACACTCCTTGGCCTCCCAGGCCCTTTGCAATTGAAGTGGAAGCTGTCTTACCCTCAGAATATGTGCATTTTCCTTGCACAAATTGCACTAAAATCAGCACCATGTGGATGCCACCAAGGTTTGCTGCCAGCTGGAGCCAGGCTTTTATCTCTCTTGGCTGTAGGGGTCCAGTGCCTGGATTGCTGGGCTCTGTTTACCTGATTGTGAGGAAAAGCTTCTCTATGTTGCCACCATTCTGGAACCTCATGTGGCCTCTGTTACCATTTTGGAGCATGGTGCTCTGAAACTTTTCCCTCTAAACAAATTCTTTAACTTTTGCAGTTTTGAGGGTGCAAAGGGTGGAGACCCACTGCTTCCTGGGGTGCCCCCTGGCCAGCTTTCTTATTTCTCTGTTCCTTCTCAGCAATTGGAATCTCAGCTTTACCTTTACAATCCACAGCTTTACTGGAGTTTTCCTTCTGGCCAAATTCACAGCATTTTAAATTATCCTGCTGAGCTATTTGCTTTTAATTTGCAACATATATCTGGCTAAAAGCCCCCAACAATAGCCATTCCATAGCTTCGACATTCAACTGCCTTGAAATTTCCTTTGCCAGATTAATAAGTCCACTGCCCTTAATCTCAGTCTCAGGCAAAATCTCTGGGCATAAGCAAAATGCAGATAAACTTTCTGCCAAGCCATAACACACATCAGGGGGAGTCTAACAACCAATGCAGTTCTTCTTCCCAGCAGAAACCTCCAAAGCCTGGTCTTTACCATCAGGCTTTCTATCAGTCTTCTGGTCTCCTGTGTTCTGACTAGAATCTCCTCTATAAAACAATCTAAGCTGTTCCAGCTCTATGAATCTAGGCAACATGTCCGAACCTTTCCAGACTCTGCCCACAAGCCACTTTCAAAGCCTCTCAAAAAACATGGTTAGGTATAGTCACAGCAATGGCCCTACTCCTTGGTACCAAATTCTGTCTTAGTTGCTTTTTTACTCATAGCTGAGACAAAATACCTGATGCCCAAAGTTGGGAAAAGAAAGGTTTATTTCTTACAGTTTTTAGAGGTTTCAGTCCATACTCAGTTGGCTCCAAGGCAGGGTGGCATGGTGAGGCCGCAGTTCATGGTGGCTGCAAACAGCAAGGCAGAAACTGGCAAAAAAGACATGCCTTCTTCCTGCCATTACATCACATCCTGGCTGCACCCCTAAGCCAGTGTAGCACTCACACCCCCAACCCAAGCGCTAGACAATGAACCAATCAAATGCATAATGCAAAGGCATGAGGGTTGGGGGTCACTGACATAAACCATGACACCCAGATTGAAGCATACTGTCTTTTTTGATTTTTCAAGAAGTTTTCTTATCACTTAACCTTTCTTTTATTGAAAAAATTATTTGCCTGAACCTGTGCATACATTTTGGTTTTTTTTTTTTTTTTCATTTCATTGAGATCTTAGCTCAAATGTCATCTTCCAGATGGAATTTTTAGACAAAATATGAGATATCCAATTGGATTTAAACTTCAGATAAACAAATATTTGTACACTAATGCTGCAAATCTTAATTGTTTTTTAAAACAAAACAAGACAGAATTTCAAAACAAAATAACAAGAGATTAGCAATAGTTAATATATTGTGCATTGTATCTTCAAAGTAGTTGCTCAGATTAGAAGATATGGGGTAAACAAATGATCAAGTACTAAAAACACAAACTATTCTTTCTGATGATCTAACAGATTACTAAACTGTAAATGCGGCACAGAATACAAATATACAAATGTGAAATGTGTTAATTATCTCAAAATTTCATTTAACTAATGTCCTGTGAATTTTATTTACTCATTCTTGTAGTCCTACCACAAGAGGCCTTCCTTGGCCTCTTAAATCTCTTTATGTGTATTTCTTTTATTACTCTTGATCTTGTGGTTAATTTACTTGTTTACCTGATTATTTCATCAAATCACAAGACTGAAGAAAAATGATATTTTCTTTAATTTTTTAGTGTAATAATTCTTTTTAGCACTTGGCAATCACTATATAATTTTTTAATTATTTAATCAAATCATTATACTGCTTAAAACAAGTGGCACAATAGATTACACAAGCCTGAGTTCTAACCTTACACTTTATACTTCACAGCTAATGATAAACATATGCAAATTACATAACTTTTCTGAGGGTTAGATTTTTTCATCTCTGTATGGGAAAAATGCTAGTTTTTTTCTGTTTCTCAGATGACTAAAAATAATCATTGTTTTTCAAAAGTATCTTTGGTTTTATAAAAGTTCTGAAGATAATCATTCATTTTATGAAAACACTGCAACTGGAATCATCAATCTAAAATCGTAGTTTACTTGCTAATACCTTATAAGACAGAAGTTAGAAATTATGCCTTAATGTAATTCAACACTGAAAGCACAGCTTTAGTAGGGAAAGGATTGTGAACTATCATTCAAAGAAACTATCTTTTACTTTCTGCAACTTACTTGCTATCATTTTGAACAGTCAACACAAGGTTATGGTGAACTGAATTAAATGTTGTAGATGTTTTTTTCTGATTTTTCATTAGTCATTGAGGAAACAAGTGTCACACTAAAATTTTAGTTCAATAAATAAAAGAACTATCTTTGTCAGCGTGTGAGCATCACAGAGCTGCAGTGAAGACCAAAGGTGGCATTGTAAAATCCTGTGGAGACGAGAAGGGATGGGTCTAAGGAAAGATGTACAATCTCGTATTCCCATACTCTCTGGGCTATTTTCCAACTAAACTTGTGGAACGAGAAGCTGTGCCCTTTAATCTGTTCCCTGTTGCCTATTTATATGGTTAGTTCCAAATGAGATATTTTGCCTGGTGCTTGGTTTGTCAATTTATGAATTCATGTCTAGTTCTGTGAAAGCCCAATGTGTTGCTTTAATATTTATTGATCTCTCACTATATGTTAGGAGAGATACAGAAAATACACTATGGTCTTCAAATTCTAGGGATTTATATCTTAAAGAAAAGTACTACATGTCTGCTACAAATACATATATCACACACAAATACACTTGACTTTCTGTCAGTGTCTATTTTTAAACTGCATTAGTGTGATATGACAAATTCAGAATAAGTACTTTAGGAGAAGTGGGGATCAATAGTTCTAATGAAACCTATCTCCCCAGCCAATGTGGTGAGATTTTCTGATGGCTACCTGCCAGAGCTCTCCTGATGGAATTACTACAGGATGACATATATTTAGTAAACCTTTTATGGAAAAGAAACAAACTGAATGTGCTTCTTTCAATCATTTAATGCTAGACAATTTTCTTCTTCAGAAATTTTCTGTCATTGTACATCTTATAACAAGAAAAATAAATGCTTTCTTAACTGATATTATTAACAAACTGTACAATGAAATTCTAATGAGAAAACAAGAGCTTCACTCTACTATCACATCTAAGATATTAGTGTTAAACCCTTACTCTCTGAAATAAGTGTGATCATCAATTTTCACACAAAAAAACTGAGTTTTTTAGAAATATACTATGCAAGTGCTCATGTCAAAAACTTCACATAGGGGCCAGGGATTTAGCTCAGCAGCATAAGTGCCTGCTTTGCAAGTGCAAGGTCATGAGTTTGATACCTGGTACCAAAAAACAAACAAAGAAAAAAACTCAAACAAGAAAAATTCACATAAATTAAAACTCAAGTTTGCTGAGTCCAAATTGAGTACTAAAGAAATGTAAGAAGGGGTCAGGAGTAAAGCTCAGTGGCACAAATGCCTGTTTGGCAAGCATGAGGTTGTCAGTTTGATACCCAGTACAAAAAAAAGAAAGAAAGAAAGAAGAAAGAAAGAAAGAAAGAAAGAAAGAAAGAAAGAAAGAAAAGAAAAGAAAGGAAAAGAAAAGAAAGATAAAAAGAAAAAAACAATCTAATGACACTGTGCATTGGAAGGTAGTTTTGAATAAGTACTAGTAATTTAGCAGTCAGGCAAAAATATTAGTTTCAACTGGGCTGAGAATTTCCCCAAAGCCTCCACCAAAACTGAGAAATTAGGATACTGAGAAATTAGGATAACATACAAAAATATAGAAAATATTTCAGTGCAACATAGTTTGCACAAATACCTCAGAATACAAGTGAGTTTTCCAAGCCACTCAAAGAAGATGTATAGTGGGACTGGGGATTTAGCTCAGCGGCATAAGCACCTGCCTTACAAGCACACGGTCATGAGTTCAATCCCCAGTACTGATTAAAAAGAAAAAATAATATGTATATAATTCACAATGACACAGGAGATGGTAAAGAAATGCAACTGAAGAACCTTTATCTCATAGGGAGAATGACATTGATTGTAAGGCCATACTCCAAAACTCATGGGGCTATATCTTAGCTGGTGCCCTCACAAACTTTCAGCAACTATCTTCAGTGGAGATAGTTACTTCTGAATATTGGAACATGTGGTAGGATAGTGAAGTGCATAGGTTTTATCAATGCTGTTTTAAAATGTGTTACTGAGTGAAATAGGTAACATATGTGTGAGTCTCCATGCTGATGAAAAGGCACATTTCTGTTTCTATATGTTGACTCTGAAAGAAATATGTGGAACTATATCTGCAGTAAAAATTCATATCTGCAATAAAAACCTACTCTTATTTAGAGAAAATCACCGTTCTCACCAGGAAGTAGTCTAAAAGAATATATTGTCCAAAATAACTATAAGTAAAAAACAGAAATTGAAACCAGTGAGGATAACTTTCAAATCAAATTGCTGCTATAAAAAAACAATTATTTTACATAAACAGTTTAAGGTTCTGCTGGAGTCTGCACTAGGAAAAAACAGAAAAATCTTAAAATGGTTCATTGGACTTAATTTTAGTAACAGAAATACTATTACTTTGAACATATTACTGGATATGTGGACAGGATTAAGTAAATAATTAGTAAGGTAAAAGTCACTAAGGGAAAAGATTTTGTACATAAGCAGAAGAAATAAAAATAGAAAAAAAGTAGATAAAGTATAAATACTTTATTTTACTTATTTTTGTATGTATCTATTATTTTCTGGATTTGTTTTCTTAAAAATCACAGTGCATGATATCAGCAATGATGAGCTTGTGGAAGCTTCAGAGAGCAATCTCTAAATATAGTTTTTCTGGTGACTATAAAAACTACCAGTTCCAATAAGCAGCAAAATAAAGAGCCCCTCTGAGACAAACAGCTCAGATGATGGAATAAAACATCCTGGAAAAAAACAGATGAAAGGAGATGAATCTTCCCAACTCAGGAAGAAACTAAAGATGGAAAAAAAAAGAAAAAGAAAAAAATGGACGGAAGTCTGTAGCCAGACTCGCTTTTACTGGAACTAGTCCCATTGTGTAAGAACCGCCCCTGGAATCCAAAGAGGCTTAGTGAAGATGGGGGTTGGCAAGCCCGAGGGCCTTGGCGAGAGGACATAATCAGGGAGAGGAGTGGGGGAGCAGAGAACAGCATTAGGTCGGAGATCTGTACCAGCCTGCAGTGAGTGTGAAGAACTTAGTCCTCTCGCAGGAGTGAGTGATTGGCTTGGCGACATTTTGGAGTCTGGCAGGATAAGTCCAGAAGCAGAACTGCAGCGTCTTCAGTCAGCCACTCATAGCTTAGAGCAGATTGGTGAGAATTGCTTGGATTGAGTCCTGCCCCTGTGTATGATCCAATAGCCAAGGACAAGGTCTCCCTGAAGCTATCCCTAACTGGCCCTGTCTGTGCAGCACACACTAATGTGAAGACTCTCAGTGGTTTACCAGCTCAGAAGGGAAAGGCCATACTGCCCCATCCCCTGCTTCTATTTCAGTGATCAGCAGACTAGGGAGGGCATCAATCCCTAGACAGCATACTTCAGAGTAATCCTAGCCAATACAAGAAGTGCTGGGGACCCCCACTCTCCAGTTTTGGAAGAAACCAGAAATGTGACAAGAGGAAGAAACAAAAGGAAGTCTCCAGCCTCCAACCCAAACAGTACTGGCCCAGAACAGGTAAACAAAGAACAGATCAGGGGTTGTACACCTGCAATTCCATCTGACATAAAGAATTATCTTCATGCCTTTATAAAAGACATTATAAAAGAACTCAAAACAGACATACTAGTACAAGTAAAAGAAGATATAAGAAAAATAATAAAAGAAGTTGTCCCAAGAAGACACAGATGGAAGAACAGAGGAGCATGGAGAAAGGAGAGAAACTTTTGATGAAGAATATTTTAAAAAATCTAGAATACATGAAACAGATTCAAAGAGATTACCAGGAAACTAAAAAGACCATTGAAAACTGACAAAACTGCTTGACAGAAACAAAAAAATAGACTATCAAACCTTGAAGACAGCTTTGCAGCATATGATTGTGAAAGGAAAGATCTCTTTAAAATAATAAGGAAACAGGAAGTAACAAAGGCTAGAAGATGACAAGAGGATATACAACTTAATAATAAAAAATTGTGAGTGAAGAAGCAGGGGTAACACAAACAAAATACCAAGACTATTTACAGAAATAATTGAAGAAAACATCCCAGGCATAGGAAAAAGAAATGATATTCAGATATATGAGGCACACAGAACTCCTGCCAGCTACAACCAAAACAGATCTACACCCAGACATATAATAAATCAAGATCCCATAAATTCATCACAAGAACAGAATATTAAAAGCAGTCAGAGAAAAAAAACAGATCACCTATAAAGGAAAACCTATCAGAATCACAACAGACTTCTTTACACAAACCATCAAATCAAGAAGAGCTTGGGGCAAAGTAATCTAAGCCCTCAAAGAAAATAACCTCCAACCCAGATTGGTGTACCCTGCAAAACTATCTTTCAAACCTAATGGAGAAACAAGATGCTTCCATGACAAAGAGGAAGTGGGGGAGTTCGTGACCACCAATCTAACCCTACAAAAAATACTGAAGGACATTCTAGAGAGAGAGAAAAAAAAGACCATGGTTTCAAGATCAGTGACAAGATTGGGCTCACTGAATGGGCAGACAGTGAAATGAAGGAGAAAAGTGGACAACCAATGGCAGAAAAACAGCATGGCAGAGAAGAGGCAGAGAAGGTTGGCAATAATCATTAATATAGATGGCCTAGATGCACTAATAAAAAGAAACACAGGCAGAGTGGATCAGAAGATAGGGTCCATCAAGATGCTCTATATTAGAAATATATTTAACCTGAAAGAGGGTTTATGGATTGAAAGTCCAAGATGAGAAAATAATGCTCTATGTGACAGGGAAGCAGAAAAAAGTGGGGTAGCTCATCCATCAGCTACAGATTGATTGGAAAGACATAACACTTTTATATAATGGAGAACTACCCAGTTATAAGGAAGGAAAACCTTGAGGCTCTTGTAGGTAAAAGGATACAACTTGAAACCAAGCTCAGGGTTAAAAAAGGTTCAGAACCACTTCAGTAAATAGCTAGCGGGTTGCCTCCCTAATCTAAAAACTAAAGGAGTTTGTGGGATACAAAATGTACAATGTACCCTGGGAAAGTGAAAAGGGAGGAACTGTCTAAACAGGGAAGACAGAGGACATCGGTAATCTTGTATCATGATTTGAAACCCATATTGCTTTTGCCGCTCTGTTTAGTTTGATTATATTCTGTTCCAGTTTTTCTACTTGTACTAGACTTGAGGGCATAAATAGTTATTCCAAAGATAGCAGGATATACTACGGTAACCATTTTTAATTTCCTATTAACTTAATCTGAAATTCTGTATTGCCTTCACTACATTGTTTTGACTGATTTTATTTGAATCTGTTTTGTTTTGATAACTGTTTTGTCTTGACTGATTTTATTCGAATCTGTTATGTTTGATAATATCAAGTCTAAGAGTATAGGCAACTACTCTGAAGACAGTAAGATTAACTATGACACCCATTCTGGTTTGACTATTTTCCTCTTTTGAAGTTCTATAATGTCTCCAATGTTTTGTTTTTATTGATTTTGTTCCATACTGATATGTTCAATTGTATTGTACCTGATGACATGGGCAATTATATTGAAGATAACAGGACACATCATGGTAATCATTATAGGTCACCACTGTATTGTGATTTTAAATCATGTATTATGTCCATCCTTTTGTTTTGAAGGACCTCATCTTTTTTCTCTTTTGGTTTTATTCTTTTCAAAATAAAAATAAATAAATAAATATAGTTTTTCTCTTAAGGGAAGGAGTTCATTGGAAAATATACTGATGCTTGATCTGGGTCAGGAAACTTGCAAAATAAAAGATCCTGGACGTTTTGTTTTGTGCAGAAACCATAGAAAATATCAATGTCCTTAATAAAACATTGAGTAAGGCTGGGTATTTAGCTCAGTGGCATAAGCATTTGCCTTGCAAGCATGAGGTCCTGAGTTCCATCCCCAGTACCAATAAATAAATAAATAAAATAAATCTTGCAGTGAAGGTGAACCTATGGCATGTATGCTGTGGTGCGTTGTTTGTTAGCCCACTCTGAAAACTAAAAACTTCACCATCACTGAATTATAGGAATCAAGTTGAATAGGTGATCATTTATCATATCTGAGGTAACTTAAGCACCACGTACAGTGAGAGTAACCCACTGCAGCAGATGCAGATCATTATTCTGAAGATTATGACTCCATGCTTATGATCAAACATTGTTATTTTGTTTTCTGTATAATTCAT
This sequence comes from Hydrochoerus hydrochaeris, assembly GCA_004027455.1. Classification (NCBI taxonomy): domain Eukaryota; kingdom Metazoa; phylum Chordata; class Mammalia; order Rodentia; family Hydrochaeridae; genus Hydrochoerus; species Hydrochoerus hydrochaeris. The sequence goes on from PVLA01009944.1 coordinate 32,548, forward strand.
TTTCAGAGCAGATAGACCTGATAAGCAATGAAGGACTCCATGTAGTTGGAGAATGATGGATTTAGAAAGTCATCTTGTGTAACCTATACCAATAGAATTAAAAAGGATGAGACATCAGATTTTGCAAAACTATCTGAAAAAAAAGTCAGAGAATAATAGATAAAATCAAGATGACAACATTAAAGTTCATTGATGAAAAGTGACATTTTTAAGTGTCAGACAATTAGAATTTACGTGCTATCTCATTTGCTGAAATATGACACACATAATCTGTTAACATATTTTCCCCAAATGGCAGATCATCTTAATAAGAACTTTACATAGAACTACTTTTTTTATAGCAAACACACAGGATAGACACACAAATTAAAAAACACTTTAAAGATGAAATTAGTCAAATTCTATAGGACAAATGATTCAACTTTTGAATTCTTTTTTTTTTTTTTGGTACTGGGGATTGAACTCTGACTTTGTGTTTGCAAAGCAGGCACTTATGCGGCTGAGCTAAACCCCCGGCCCAACTCTTGAACACTTAAATAGAATAAAATATGGGACCGGTAAATCTATCACATAAAAAAAGAGACAAAAAATATATCAAGAAAATATAAAGTTGTTTAGATTACTTTTTTAAATTTTGTGCTATTAGAGATTAAATTAGGGGTATTCTGCCACTGAGCTATATTTAAACATTTTTATATTTACTTTGACACAATGTAATGATTAAGCTTCATTGTTAATTTGACTGGGTTAAGAGACCCCTGGAGAGGTGATGGTGTCATGAGGACACAATATTCATTAGTGAATTAATACACTGATGTAGAAGCAGAATGTGATTTTGGGATTTCCGGCCCAGTTGGGTGTGGGTGGATGGGGGAGGTGGCTTGGAAGGTGCATGCTTTTGGCCCTCTTCCCTGCTGTTCCACCACCTGGAAGCCATGAACTAAGCAGTTTTGCTCTGTTATGTTCTTTCCCACTTGCTGGTTTGTTTTGTTCTTTTTTTTTTTTTTTCTTGGAAGCAGCCACACTTAGACTGGCCTTTTGAGTTCCTGAACCAAAATAAATTTTTCTCTTTTAAGTTGCAGGTATCAGATATTTTATCTCAGCAAAGTGAAAGCTGAATGATACAGACAAGTTCTGGCTAAACTATGATTCTATTGCCTCAAGCTTCACAGTAGTTGAAATTATAGACATGTGCCAATATATCCAGTTAGATCTCGATTGGGGTATCAAGAACAGAAGCATTTTTAAAACAAATGCAGAAATTAGAACACTAGGTCTTAGAAAGTACTTTTTCAAAAGATTATTTTGTTGATGATGAATGCTTCAATATGTATGAATAAAATAAAATCATATCTGGGGTTTGAGAGGATACTGAAACAGAAAATAACACAATAATTTAAGAGGTATTTTTCAAAATCCTGATAGCTAAATTCTGATACTGCTTTGTTATACAAGGTGGAATATACATAAAACATAGACCGAACATGGATATCAGGAAACAGGAGTCCTGTCTGGATTGTTTTTCTAGTGGTAATATTCAAATAGCAATGGAACCAACTAACTATATGATTATATGTGTTCTAGGTTAGGAAATTAATATTCAATAATTACTGTGGAGTAAAACAATGGAAATGAGACCTTATAAATTAGTAATGTTAAAGTTAAGAAACTAGAGATGGTATAGCTCATTATTTATAAGTCTGATGACTTGTTTTGATGATCATTTATTTTTGATCCCAATGTATGTTGGTGCTAGGAAAATTTATTGAATATATTCATTATATATTTGAATATTAAACATTAATTCTGAAAGTGAGGATTATTGTGAAAGTATTTTTGAACAATCTCATATTGAAAGTGTTTGATACTGAATATTTATTCCCCCCACATATGTCTGTTTCCTATACAATGATAATGACATTAACCAACAAGAACTTTTCTTGGCCAGTGAATATTTCAGCCACTTAGTTCATTTTGATTTCTGTGATTGTGTCTTTCTTATTAAATTCTGTGATCTTGAATAGAAATGAGCATAAACATATTCCTTTACTCACCTATTATTGACAGAATCCAGGACTTAAAAAAATAAAGAACATATCAAAATTTCAGTCAATAAAAAATGTTTATCAGTATATTTAATATTGCAGAACATTATAGTAAAAACTTTAATATACTTAGTTGATAAAGGCATAATTTATATCAAAAATATTTGTGCTCTAAGTAATCTATCAATAAATAACTTTGTATTCTTCCATCAAGACTCAACTCATACACTGAAGGTGTCAATTTTTAAAATATATAAACCTGCACCATATATTCAATAATATTGAAATTTCTAGGGTTCTCTCTTAAATCTCCTTTTCATTTTTATTGCAACTGTTGCTGTTGTAGAACGTTAATTAGTAAGATTTCCATATGAACAAATAAAATATTATTTTCTGCCAACACAGTGTACAGAATTTGAAGTTTTTTTTTAAATTTTAAATCTATCCACTGATCTCCGCAGTAGCATGCATGAGTATGTGACATTTTACTCTGTGCTTTACTTTCTCTGGCATCATAGATTCTAATTCTTCTTTCTAGAATTATAAAATCTGGTGATCAGTTAAAACTCGCTTCACTTTCATTTCAGTAAACATTATAATGAACTTCAATAAGAGAATTTTGAAACAAATTCTTATAATTATTACAGTACATATTTCACATTTCAAAGCATAAATACAGTGTATCTATAGCACTGATTATTTTGAAAAGAATTTTGATAATGGAACAAACTTCTACATAGAATAAGAACTAGTTTCAAAGGACAATTTGACTGTGATCTCCTTTCCAGTGCTACATTTCCAGAATCATGTTGTTAAAGAGATATAATTGCTATCAAAATTAGGAGTCTTCAAAAGTTTATAAATTGTGAAGACAATAATTAAATTGAGATATAGAACAGGAGAAAAGTGTGTGAATGTGTATGAAATCATCACACCATGATATATTTCATTTCTTTAACAAGTTTGGAAATTTTCTAAGTAAAAAGTCAAACAGGAAAGCTAAAACTAATATCTAAATTAATGTGTTAAAATGATATGCCTGTTTTAATTTATTTCATTTATTTTTAAATATTTTCTAACTCTTCACACATTGCAGAATGTCTTAATGGAATCTGCCACTGAAATTTCTAATATACATTGCACTGGCATGATACTGCTCTCACAATTAGTGCCAGGTTCTCTACCAACTCTGAGTATGACTATCTTGCATTCAATTAATAGTGTTACCTCTATTTGCAAACTTATTTTGTTTTACTATTTTGGGGAAATGGCTGTGTTTGTATTTGTGTGAGGGAGATGACTGTGGTCATGTTTGTCACCTGATGCAGGATTTATGAAAGGAAATAAAACTTTAAAAGCTTTTGTTTACAAATCAAATTGTTCATAAAGAGAAGCACTCAGGAATGGAGGTATTTCATATTTTTTTCTGATATATGAAGAGCTGCTCTTAAGAAATCACTCTTTGCAATTCTTCATTGTTTTATGCAAGTCAATCTAGACAAAATTGAGAATCTATCATTTATTTTAAGTAATATGCTGATGGATGTTTGACATGTGATCATATTATGATAAAAAGATGTAAATCTAGGTAGTAAGACATTCTGGGATAATGATATTGGAATAAGAAGGAGTGACTAAAATAGCAGGCAGGTAATATTCTTATATGCTTTGTCTAGAAATTAATCATATAAAAAGCACCCTATAGATCCCTAAATACATATATTTTCTAGTTCTTTATTGAACATTCTGTACATGGTTCATATTTGTGGACAAAATTTCAAATGTCTATATTGACTCTCAATATTCACACTTGTATGTTTAAGATACTATATGAAATGAGTCTTTATAAAGAAGGTAACACGTTTATCTCTAATATGTTTAATCCTATAAATTATAGTAGGCACAGTACTCACAGACTTGCTGTTACATCAACATTTTATTATATGTAAACCAAATTCACATTCCTGAATGCCTTGTTTTTGTTAAAATACTACTCAAATAACAGCTCTGTGAGGTCTCTTTTACTCTTTCCATTTCCCAGGTGAGAAAATTGGGCTCCAAGTGAAGTAATATTTGCGAAATATCACATAGTACATTGATGGAGGACCTGAAATTTAAATCTAGACATATTTGTTTGTAACTGATATGAATATTTATATTAGCTTTTTCTGAAATTCAAAATTGTTCCTCTTTTTCAGATATGTTGTGTTATGGCTTGTAGTTAGATATTCCCCCTAAACTTAATGCAGTCACTCATGGGGCTTTTTCAGAGGTGGCTGAATCTAGAGTACATGAATGATACATGATGCAATGCTAGGATTAAGGGTGTGGGATTACTAAATCACTGGATTACTAAATCCACTGATTGATTTGGCACTATGCTAACCCTGGTGTCCTGGATACAATATAACGGAAAGAAAGAGGTTTGCTTTGTCCCTCGCTTCCTTGTTTTGTTACCACCTGCCTGCCATCCTCTGTGATGCCTGTAACCAACCAGTTATGGAATGAAACTTGTGCAAACTGTGAGCTAAATAAACTTCTCCTTCTTTAACTTTGGGTATCAGATATTTTGTTCCAGCAAGAGAAAACTAAGACATGCTGCATCTTCTACATTTACTTCACAATTAGAAATTCATTCTTCTCTATCTAGTTCTCGAAGCACTTAATGTGTTTACTTAGAAATTACTGTAATAATTTAACTTCCTTTCCAGACCATAGCACCTAATACAGTTTTTGGCTAAGAGCAGTCATTAAATAAACAATTGATGATTAAAGTAATTGTTTTCATTGCTATTTCAACACAGGAGACGATGGCATTTCTGATTATATTTTAATGTTATACTATCAGGCAGTTTTAGATATAATAAGCAATCTTTTTTCTACAGTTCAGAGATTTAAGTTTTTAATATCAAATTGTCAGCCAATCCTCACTCAACAAGTATACATTAAACAAACTCAGGATACATTTTCAGAATCTTCAACAGTGATTTCCATTAAAATGTAAGTTTCTCTAAAAATAGATGTAAATTTACTTACTGGTCTAAACTTGCCTTTGCCAGCACATCAGCATTTTTCGTAAGCAGCTATGTGAATGTTTATTTGAAATAAGTGCATCATTTCTCAGTCATGTTACCCCCATTCCCTGCATGTCCTTGAGATTCCTTTATCATCCAGATCACTGTGCTGCATGTTCAGCCCTATTAGTTTTTAGCTTAATGCTGTGCAGTTTCACTCACTGATAAAAGCCTTATTGTAGTGTTTTTAATACCTACAGTGCCTCTGTGATTTTGCACAAATTAATTGTTCTTTTGTAGCTATTTCAGCGTTTTAGTACTTTGAAGCTGTTACTGAGGAGATAGACAAGGGGGAAGCTGTGGTTTACAGCACGACAGCTTAATTTACATAGGCAATGTGAAGTGGAATGATGAGGAAATTGAATCGAAGGGAAAAAAAAATACTGTGCTATTGCAAAACATTTGTATTTGACCTGAGTGATCCAGCTTGAAAAAATACCTAAATGGAACTACCTAAATAATTGCTCCGGCCTTCGCTTAACTTATTTGAATAATAAACTAAAATACTAAAAGCTCATATATCTTTAAAAAGCTAGAACAGAGGAGATTTATGATTGTAAGAACACTCAGTTTGAAAAAAGAAATAGAGACCGTTTATGATACTTGAATATTTTCCAGAAAATGATGAAAGAAATATCCTAGTCCATGTGCCAATCCAAGATCAAGGGGAAATAGAGAATGGAAACCATTTCAAATTGCCTTGTTCCTTCTGCGATGCTAATAAATACCTCTCTCTCTCCTGTCCTATATGTGTCAGCTCTGATATCATCCTTTCAACTGGGCTCAGTCTCATCAAACCAGCTTTTCTGTCCTTAACATTATGATAAAGAACCACATAATCATGTGGAATGCTTTAATATTCATTTCGACCACTAAGAGTTCCTGTAGTGCATTTTTAATTAAACAAACAAACAAATCATTTAAGTCATTGAACTTGACATCAGGGATAAGAGAATGAGCTGAAGAAGCACAGCACCTGCCTTCCTAGAGTTTATATAATGCTTAAATATAAAACCAAATTCTAAAGACACAACTGCAAATTATACACTAAAAACTGATTTATTAATATCTATATTAAGTGATTGACTTTAACAGTCTAAAAGGTGGTAGCAGCACAGTCTACATCATCAAGTCAGACTGAACTAAATGGTGATTTTTTTTTTGTACATACCTTGGAGATAGGACATCATTATGTTTCAAAAATATTTTCCATTTCCATACTTAATTGCTTTGTTTTGTATATAATAAAGATGTATTCTTGTATTTTTTTGGTAGAAGAGATTCTGAATAGTCCAAAAATCATTGGAATTACACACAGTTTAACACTTTTCAGAGTCCTGATTGTGTTTAATTTTTCTTTGGTTTTTAAAACCCAGGGCGCCTGTGCACTGGTTTAATTACTTTCATAATAATCAAAGAAGATACAAAGATGATGTTAGTAAAAAGAAAGAAATGTTAGAAACAGAAAAAAGCATGAGGGGTAAGGAAGAAAGAAGAGGGAGAAAAGAGAAGAAAAGTGAAAGAAATGCACAAAGGCAATTTATGTGAGAAATTCACCGTGAGAAAAATTCTAATATGGAGGAAACTATGTCATCTGATATAAAGTTTTTCTCAAGTTTAATTTTCAGTGATCTAATTAGTGCTTATTCCTTTCTTAAGGTTATGTTATTCTGAACTACAGATAGTGGAATGAGAGATAAATGTGAAATTAAAAGAAGAATAGTTATCTATGACACTATCAACAACATTGTTCTTTAAAAAAATCTTAGGAGGAAGAAAGTCTTTGAAAATAGTAATGGTTACCTGTTCAATTTTACCATACAGTGAACATTCAAGGAATATGTAATTGATTTGTATATAATAAAGATGTCCATATAGCGGCAAGCCTGTGATCACTGCACTTACCTTAAACAATTTAATAAACTGTGAAGTAATTAGTATACTTATTTTTAAAATGGGTTTGATTTTAGTGTCGCTCTAAATTTTTAAAACCATAATATATGTTATGCTATCAGTATTCCCCAACCAATCCAATACATAATTTCCAAATTTGATGTATTCTGAACTTTTAGAAAATTTCCAACCCTTCACATATTCCTTATGGCGATTTTACTCTTTGTTCTATACCCTTCTCATTTATATCAATTTCTGCAAAGGTTCAGTAATAAATATTTTAAGCTTTGCACATAAATTATCTGTCATAACTATTTAACTTTGCTGTTATAGCACAAATATAATCATACATAAAAAAAAACAATTATCTGTGTTCTACCATAATTTTATTTGCAAAAATAAGAGGCATGATCTAGTTAGCTGAAAAGTCTTAGTATGGTGGCTCCTTTATCAGACAATGGGGAAGATTTTATGAAAATTTTATATATTTATAAAGGTGCATATTCATTTACTTTTATATTAGTTCTCATTATTTGAGAGGTGCTAGAGTTTAACATTTGTTCATCAGGTAATAAAGTGTAGAGAAAAAATAAACAGAAAATTTATAAATTCAACAGTCTTGAATTCTTAAAAATACAAAACAATTTGAAACATGCAAAAATAAGCAGTTTTATTCATTAACTTAAACATTTACTATTCCTGACATTTTAGCTGAGAAGTTTTAACTGAAAAATCCCTTTGTATTCATTCCTCCTGAATACTTTTATATATTAACAGAGTTTAATATATTATACTGATAAAACACTTGTAACTTGCTTTGAAATTTGGTTAGTTTCCTATAATGTTGAAGATCACTATATCATTGTTGTTAGATCTTAGACTTTTTGTCCTTGTTTTTGTTTGTAAGAGCCCTGCTACTTCACCACTGTCATAAGTCATAAGATTGACCAACCTTCTGTGCTTTCAACCTCTATAAACTGGTAATGATTTTGAATCGTGCAGTGGGTTTTAATCTCTACTCATGATAATCTCAATGCCATCTCCCTTGAATTTTACTATTCAAATTCTTGTGTGAGCTCTTCCCTTCCTGAGTCTCTCTTACATATTACAAGCACTAAATGTGCTTTATTCATATCCATCAGTGGGTGGATTTATGACATTTGTGTCTACACTGAAATAAATTCCCGAGGAAGTGGTCACGCCAGCTGACTGTTTAAAATATCTCCTTATTTCAAATACTGTTAACAGGCAGAATCTCTCTGAGTGATGCTACAAAGGGATGATGCGAAGCAGAAAAATATCAGACACTGAGACAATTGTTTGGCAAGTCACACTTCACTGTAATTTCTGGGCAACAGTAAAGAAAACTGAAGACTGTAACTGGCTGAGACCTCTTGCACCAGTTCATTGATAACTAAAGAGACTACAACTCCTTTTGCTAACAAAGGCCAATTTTTAAAAGGCATTCAAATTTTCATGAAAACTTTTACTTATCATGTTAAGTATTTACTTTCCTTAAGGAAACATTCACTTTTCAATAAAATTATTAGATATTCTAAAAACAAGAAAAATAAACACACTGTCAAAAGGCAAAGCAACTGATACAAGCACACACCATTGTGGGAACTATTGGATAGGGAACTTGAACAATATGATGGATGTGCCTGGCACAAGGGCAACTTCAGAGAGATAACAAGTATAAAAAACAACAGAGTGCAAATACTAAAAAAGCAAAGCACTTTAAGAGATAAGTAAGGTTTTTTACATAATCTTTATTATATTTCTCAAAACTAAAACTTAAAGTGGAAGATCAATTGATAATATACAAACTGAAATGCAAAAGAAGGAAGACAGGAACCAGGGAGTTAGCTGAGTAACACAAATGCCTGCCTGGTAAGCACAAGATCATGAGTTTGATCCTCCGTGCCACGAGGAGGAGCAGGAGGAGGAGGAGGAGGAAGAGGAGGAGGAGGAGGAGGAGGAGGAAGACAACTCACATTATCTAAAAGAAATAATCTTGTCAAGTGATCTTTCATCCATGTGATAGGAATTCCAAGAGTTTTGCTTTCAAAATCACTGAGCAACCAAACTGCATACTTAAGAAACTCAAAGAACAAAGAAAATAAAAAATCTTTATCTATATATTTAAATTAAAAAGTTATTGAAAATTATCAAGATGGTGATAAACTAAGAATTTAAACTATTCTGAAAACCTTTTTCTTTTTACCATAAGTTGTAAAAAATAACAATAACTCTGAACTCTCCATTATTCTTCAGTATTACTAGGCATATTTATCATTTTCAAATTTTCTCTGCTATTTAATGATTGTTAGAAATAGGGTATTAATATTAAACTATTTTCTTAAGATAGATTCCCAGAAATGGTGTTTCTCAGTCTAACTGTAAGCATATTTCACATGTTGTTAATACTATATACATGTCCTTAAAAATACACCAGTCTTTTTCACACTTTCTTGATATGTGATAATTCTCAAGTACTATTTTCTTCATAAATTATTAAGTGTGCATTCTATAACATTCATATTTTATGTATATATATATATATATATATAATTTTTCAATTTTTGTATTGTTTCATTCTTCTGGCCTTTCTATTCAGTTATTATTTTTATATTAGTTTATGAAATGAATATCAACAATTTGTCCATTATGTTGCAAATATTGTCCTATTTCTTGGTTATTTTATGTTTTATTGTTTATATTTTGATTGTTTATATAGCAGTATTAATATTAGTACCTTAATTTTGTAGTGTCTATTTAAAATTTTGAAGCTTTTCTCCTATCCTAGGGTATGCTTTAATATTTTTCCAATACATTTTCAGATATGTGTATAGATTTTTGAAATGCTGTGCTTGACTAGTTCACTCCTAATATATTAACTAAAGCAATCATTAAAACATACAGCAAATTGTTTTCTGTTTTCTATCTATTGCTTATAAAGTTATTAAAAATAAATGACCTTAGAAACTGAGAAATAGAACATTTTTTTCAGCTGGGAAGGGGAACAAGGAAGGAAAGAGAAGCAAGGAAGAAAGGAAGCAGGAGAAAATATGGAAGGAAATGTAAGCAAAACATTTATGAGGAAGGGAAGAAGACTGAAGTGGGAAAGAGAAAAAGAACAATTAGGCTGCCTTACGTACAGCTACAAATTCCCTATGACGAATGTGATCATTATGCATGAGAGATATGTACGGTTAAAAACCAAAGTTAAAAAAAAAGAAGGAAAATACAAAGGCTGCCCTCTTCTTACTCATGTCATATTTTCTACATCAATCTCACTGTCCTTTAGTGATTCTGGGCTACACCAGATACGTTCCTCAGTCAAGGCCATTGCCACAGAAATCTTTTCCCTGTGGTACTCTGTTTCCACATTTATCTTACATGGCTCACTCTTTCACTTCCCTCAGGTCTTTTGGAGGTTGAATCTTAAATGTGCTCCTAAAGACTCTTTGTATGTAAATGTCCCACAAAAACCTTATTTGGTAAAAGATTAGTTCCCAGCCCATGATGCTACTTGGAAGTTGTGAAATGTAATCTGCTTCATTAGGAGGTAAACCATAGTGATGGGAAGGTAGATAGATCAATGAGGTTATGCCCTTGAAGCAGATTAGGACCCAGTCTTCTTACTATTTTTTTCTTTGTTTCCTTGAAACCATCATGGGAACAGGCCTTTTATATTACATGCTCCACCCTGGTGTTCTGACTCACCACAGGCACAAGGGGAATAACGCCTGTCTTCCTTATAACTTGTTTATCTCAGTTATTTATTTTCAAGGATGAAAATATGACCAGCACAGTATGAGCAAAGATAACCTTTTCTATGAACATCTTGCTAAGCATAATATTAAAATTTCTCTCACAATCTCCTAACATCCAGAACACATTTATGTTAACTACATCTCCTTCATTCTACTCAAGGCTATCATTTTCAGGGAGACAATCACATGTAATCTGGATTATTACAAATATTTTTAATTACTTTCTCTGCCCCATTTTGTTCTCTTCATGTTGTTCTTCTAGTCTTCTCACTCCTTTATACTGTGTGGATTCTATTTCTGGACTTTTAGTTTCTTTAGAAAGAGGTATGCCATATTGCTCCTTAAAATCCATGAAAAACATTAAATGACTAAATGAATGAAAATCTGATTGCTAACTGGAATTTAAATCATATAAATATTTAAAAAATACTAAAGAGATTTGTTTAGAGCACTTTTACATTTTTGAAACTGATTTAGATGCTTTATTGTCATGGTATTTTTATTTAGCACAGTAATTGTCAGCCTACATATGTGGGTTATATAGATGGTACCTTGTTTCATGAACTTAATTCTTTTTACAATTCTGCTCACCAACCAAACTGAACAAGAGCAGATCGAATTTCCCAGTAAGGTCAACACTGACTCAACCATTGAATTTGATTTGGTTCTTGTCCAATTTGTTTTGTGATCAGAATCATGGAAAAATTTAGATTCATGAAACAAAGCACCATTGCACATGATATGTATGTAAGATACTTATGCACAAACATAATAAAGTATTATATCAGCAATGCTGAACTGCATGTTAGGCACTAAAATTTAACATGTGCTGGCTTCCCAATCCTGAATGTCAAACTTGCAAATGCTTCCAAATATAGTAGATCAACACTGTGGATAGAATATTGAATCTATGTAGAAGATATATAAAATGTACATCATACAGATAATAGGTATATATGCACAATTATGAGTTTACCTGAATAGTTTAATGTTATGGTTATTAATTTAAAAGTTAAAATAAGTTTTAAAATAATAAAAATACATTACACTGGTTTAGTGATTGAAGTGATTATTGCAGATTAATAAAGGTATGTATCTTCTTTATGTTATTACTGACTCATTGACTTAAGTATCTAGAATGGCAGCTATTTTTACTAAAAATCAAAATTAAAATTAATTTTCTTTGCAATGATATTTAATAAAGAAAATGCTTTAAACATGTGTACTGTGATTAGGAATATCCAACTTCCAAAAGAATTACAATGGTTTTAGCTCATTTCAGTTAGAAAAACAAATCTCATTGTGCAATTTTATTTTTAATGTCTTTTTGAAATACAGAATTACAGTTTTAATGCCTTCTGGTCAGATAATATGAATTACAACAATCAAGCATTAATTTAGAAAGATTTTTTTCCACTGCACTGTTTTCAACACAGAGTTACTGCATTATTATTTCCATATCTCTGAGGTCAAATTGAAAGAGCTTTTGGAAAAGTAACTACAAGAAACACCTTGAGTTAAGTGTAATGGAGGTTGACTTTGAGATTCCCTTGGTCAGACTTAAAATTGGACTTTTATTTAATCATATTCAAAGAAAAAGATAACAGTACTTTACTGGAAAATCTAAGGCATTAGCATTTTAAAAATTCACAGCAGAGGCAGCTATTCAGGGAAAAGAAAAAAAAATCTCACTTTTTAATGTTAGTAATAATTCTTATTCTTTTCTTATTTCCCCTAAGTTTTATGTTGTAACAATTTTGATAGCATATTTATCTCAAATATAAGGAAAAATACAATGATTTTCTATTTCAGCATGAGCACATACATTTGTTAAACATGCATTTTGTTAGTACAGTTGGGCATAAAATCATTGACTTGCTTATTTGAAAAGTGTGATCTGAGCTAGTAGAAACCCAAAACACATTTAGTGGACTGTGTGGATGATGCAGTCAGTTGAAATTTGAGAACTGGCCTGCTCATCAACTCTAAGACTTCTTTTAATTTTGCTGTTACATTTAATTGGAAGAGCCACACTTGCTGATTTCTACTTCAGTATTGCTGTGTTTATGGTATAATGACAGAATTATCAAGTTACAACAGAGTTCATGTGTGGCCTCAGAGAGGAAAGCATTTACTCTGCAGTCCTAGACAGAAAAGAATGAGATGAGGTTTTCTTTTTTGTTTTGTTTTGTATTTTGTTTTTAAGTTGTGAAGGTTATACTTTCTAAATCAGAGGAAATTGATCTGCCTTTTTCTTTGTAAAAATGTATTCTATTTTATTTTTGTATTTTTCAATTTTTTGCCTGTTTGTAGTACATAATGATGGCATTCTTCTTGGGAATTTGGTACTTATACATAACACATTTCAATCCTTCTTTTAAATCTCCTCTCCTTTTTCTATCTATTGGTCCCTCTTCCATTTTCAAAACATCTGTCTCCCTATTTCCTATTATCTATCTTTATTTTACTCTCTATTTATGTTTTCAGCTTCTCATATATTTATGCTTGAGTGTCTGATTTATTTCACTTAACATTATGGTCTTAATGTACATCCATTTTCCTACATATGAATCGAGTTTATCCTTGTTTATTGTTGAGTGAGACTCTGTTATTCATAAAAGTAATATTTTCTTTATCCACTTATTTTTTGATGGATATATAGACCACTTCCAAGATTTAGCTTTTGTAAATTATACTAGTATAAACATAGATGTGGATATACTACTGTGATATGATGTCTTTAATGGGAATAGCTAAGTCAAATGAAATTTCTAGTTTTAGATTTTGAGAAATCTGCATAAATTTCCATAATGGTTGTTCTAGATTACGTTATTACCAAAAACATTTTTTTTTCTTTCCCAAATATCCTAAACATTGATTTCTTGATGCCAGCCATTTTTTTCTGGAGTAAGATGGAAACTCACTGTTATTTTAATTTCCATTTTTAATGGCCAGATATGTTAAAAAGCTTTTCATATACTTACTGCCGATTAGTGCTACCAGTTTCAAATTATAGTTCTCATATTCTTACCAAAGCACACTATACTTCATCAAAAACTTTAGACAAATGAAATTTAGCAAACTTTATTTGAGCAGGTAGCGTGAATCAGGTTGCATTATGAACAAGTGAGGGCTCAAAGAGCTTCACTTAGAAGTCTGAATAATGAACTTTTATTTTCTAGATACAGATGCAAAATATAGATATCAACTGATTGGGCATTTGCCTTGTTTTTTTATGATGTGATCAGCTGGCTTCCTATGATTGTACCTCCATAATTTATAATGAACAGCAATTTAGCTACTTGTTATATTCCTATATGTTTCAATTTACATACTATGTAAGATTGCCTGGGAACTCAAATAAAATAGACACACTAAGGCTATAGCTTTTCAGCTTTTTAACGCTTCTCCTGAAACTTCTGTGGATTCCTTTTCCTCCAGCTATCTGAAAAGAATTCCTCACTTTATTTACATCCCTCCAGTGTTCCAGTGGTAAAATGTCATTTCTAACTTTGCTTTATCTTTTTAATTTGATTTTCTACACATGAATTTTTCACCTTAATTTTCTTTATATAACCTATGGCCAGAACAATTTTAGATATTTCTTACTTCCCTTGGTACAAAGATATTTTCAGTAAGTGTTCTTATCACTTACTGAATCACTGAGTTTCAGCAAATAGTCAAAAGGTTACATAAGTAGCCCTTGGAATATAAAAATTTCTAAGAAATCCTCCAGATATCCATTCTTTTTCTCTGTTTTCTCTGCCAGTTAAACAAATAGCCAATCAGAGTAGGGGAACAACACAAAAATAGAAAGTAGGAAATTAAACAATTGTTTGGACCAAAAACCTCTTTCTACATGGTTTCACATTCTGAGATATTGAATTTGATTTTTTCAGATAATACCTTGCTCTTATCTTTAGCACCAGAAGAAGTATACTCATTGTTTGGATCTACATATAGAATATAAGCCTTATACGATAATGTAATATATTTTTTTGTTTAGCATTACAACACTGTGTAGTATGTAAGGGGCATTTAATACACTTATTTAATGTTTGTGCATTTGATGATTGAACTAGTCCATGAAGAAAAAGGAAAGTATGAATACCCTGGGATTTCTCACATAATTAAGGAAAAATACAAATATATTAATGTATTCATTTAAAAATTTTTTTTCTTTGAATGACTGTTAAGGTAGCAAATTTTTCTGATGATAGTAAGGTAATAGAAATACAAGGGAGAATGTCAATGAGCATTAATCAGGCTTCATATACTTTTTCAAACTTTCCATGTGTTTCCTCATGTCTTGTTCATGATACGTTTCAAAAATACAAATCTACATACCATTTCTCTATTTTAGAGATAACTAGAATGAATCACAGGGAGAATGCGTTGGTCTACACTGGAGCACACAGCAATTAAAAGCCAAACTAGGATTTGAACTCTGACAGTCTGGCCCTGTTTGTGCTGATGTATATCAGTGATGAGATTTCATCAAATAAGATAGGAGAAATATATATTGTGCACAAAAATTATAAAATTGAGAAATTAATAGAAGTTTGGAGACAACAACATTTTTATTTTTTTTATTTTTTTATGGTCTAAACCTACTAACTTAAGTCTTTTCCCATTTCATATCAATAATAAACTTTTAAATAATTAACTTGGTAAAAGTAGTTACCCTCAATGAATTCAGGTCCATTTCCAAAAGGCCTTTGAAATATCTGGGTAGTACATACTTAGATTCAAGTCTTGACTTCATTCTCTTTTCCCTGTTACTCTACATTTCTTTTCCACTATTTTATAATGTATCTACTGAATTTGTACAAGTGGTCTTATTTCAAAAACCCCATGCATATCAGTCAGTGTACCAATTCTAAATACCAGAAGTAACATATGCCAATATATCTAGTCAACTGTACTTCAGTCTTAGGAAAATGTAAAGGATTTTTGGAAACTCACTGATTTCCTCAGTGCCACATGGGAAACAAAGATCAAGATTCTTTTGCTATAGATTCCAGAACTTAATTAAAAATGTTATTCTTCCTGTGGTTTTTTTACCTCAATGAAAGTGAGAAATACATTTCCAGAACTTCTCAACAGGGACCTTGATTAGAATCTGTGTCTGATTCTTGGCCTCTACTTTTTTTTTAAAGAATCTAAATTCCTTTGTGGGAAGAGAAACGTCTTTTATTCAGATCTTTTGAGGGTCGCAATCCAAATGAACTACTCTTTTTGTTTCTGTGTAATAATCAAACCTTAAAATCAATGCACATAGAACACTTTCTCTTCTTATCTTCCTAAACAGAACAATGGTACATTATTAGAACATTTATGAGACAAAAAATAATTTCCAAATAATACCATATACATAATAATCTATGGCTTTGCCATATGTATATTATATATAATATATGTATATTCTCTTTTCAATTCATGATTTTATAGACTGAATGTTTCAAATGTTTAAGTCTAATACCAAATGTGGTATCTGGAGATGGGGCCTCTGGAAAGTAATTAGGTTATGATGTTGAGCCCTCATGAATATGATTACTAACATTATTAAGCCAACCAAGAAGTGCCTTGACTCTTCTATAGTGTGAGAACCCAATAAGAAGTAGGTCATCTGTGAACCAGGAAAAGGATCCTCAGGTAGTGCATCAGGTCCATCTTGATCTTAGAACATCCAGTTTCCAAAACTTAAAGAAATATAGCTGAGGTTTTTGTAAGTCTCCTTGCCTAACACATTCTGTTACATAGCCTCAATACACTAAAAACAGTGGAAACAATACTTTAAAATATCTGCATGGGATTCTGAATATTCATTATTAAAATCTGTCTGACACAGTAAAAATGTACCAATGTCAACTACTGATATTATTAGATGAACTTTCAAACTCTAAAATTACAGATGACCATAGGAGAGCCTTAACTTCTTAGACTTGTCAGTTATTTTTTTCCAAATACAGGAACTGACAGGCAGAAGTTTCATCTCTAGGTGACAGCTACCTGTCACAAGTCTTGGCAGATTTGATCAATGACATCATTCCATATCCTGTATTTCTGTAGTTCATCTCTTAGCATGACTGAATCAACCTCAGCTGTTCAAATATTCAGTTCTGTGACCTTAATCCCCAATTTTATGCATTTCCTTTAGATACATTTTTTGGAATTCAGAATATTTCCTAGACACTGCACTTTATAAAAGCATCAGGTAGCTTACATCAATTCAGAACACCTGTACCATCTTTCTATGACACTTGCTTGGAAACTAGTCAATTCTCTGCAAAACACAGCACATATCTATAATATAAAATATTAAATTTTTTTGAAAAGCAGTGGTTTCAAATCCCTTTTAGAAGTGGAATTTCTTTATCCTAAGTATATATAGATCAGGTAAAATCAACACCACTATGGTTGAAATAGAAGTAGCAGTTTTAGGCCTGGCTGTTCAGTTTCCTCATTTTCTCTCTGTTTGACTGCCTAAATATTCTGACTTAGCTTAAAACCACTGTTCTAAGACTATTCCTGTCTTTCCCCTGGCCCTCTGCTATCTGCTCCTTCAATTTCAATTCCATTATTGCACAGGACTCTCATGGTTTTTGAATAATTAATTCAAATGCGAAAACAGTAATAACCTGATATTCCTGAAATCTGCATCCATGATTGCCCTGAAATGCAAGCACAGTGCTTTCCACAGCCCAGGAAGAGGACTCCATGGTTAAGGAGAGCTAATGTTCTCATAACACTTTACCTTGCATAATTACTCTGTTTATATTGCCAAATTTTATCTTCAGCATAACCCTTGGAAATAGATAGGACATGTTTAATATTCAACTCTGATTAGGTCTAGAGAGTTTCGGTGAAATTTTAAATGCATTCACCTCCTCAGAAATAAAACATAGATCACCTGAATCCAGCATCTTTTTTCTTTCCACTAAAGCATTTTCAGTTAAGTCTTACACATTCACCTAATATGGTGAGCTTTCAAGGGCAAAGACAGAGGAAGTGATTAAGTGTAATTTCAAACATTCCATTTAAGGAAAATATATTTTCTCACTTTGTTAAAAATAAGACTAGCTGATGAATTGAGACTGAGAAGAATGAATATTAGGATAGAAAGCTGATTTCATTAATAACATGAAATCATATTTGAGTAATATTTTTCTTAAGCAAAAGCTTTTTCTAGATCAAAATATAGTTGATCTTTTTTTTAAGTTTAAAGAAGCAATAAAAAAACTAGTGTCATTAATTAAACTTCACCAGCATTTACTCAGTTTCTGCCCTAAGCTAGGTAACAAGCTACAGGCTTACACGCAACTGAAAAATGAGTCACTGTGTGGAGGGCATTGCCAACCGTCCACCCAATCTACTGCCCTCTTCTTTTTCTGAACTCTAGAGCTGGGCTGTGTTGGGTATTTGCCTTTTCCTGAGACCTCTAAACTATGGACGCTTTAGCACAATGTGACTAGAAATAGGGTGACCACTCATCCTTGTCTGTAATTAAAAGTTTTAAAGATATACAATTTTCAGTAGTAAAACTATGAAAGATTCTGTCTGACAAACTGATTGGGGTTAATCTGTCTAAGTGGAAAAGTGTTATCTGTTCTTAGCTTTGTTTTCAGAATCTCTCGTATTAACTTTTTTATGTTCTTTGTCTGACTAACTGGTACACAGGTGGACATGGTGACCTCAGTATTCACTTTTACAAGGTCAGAGCCTCTGTCCCCCTGGATTTCTGCATAACCACATGAAGAACTTTCATAGATGAGACCCTGAGGTAAAGAATTTATATAGCAAATTTATTATATAATGATGAGAATAAAATGCATTTTTTGGACAGCCATTAACATTTGTATATTCATTATTTAACCATGTCTTAAAAATATGAAAATTTTCACCCTAACATATTTAGACTCAATATTAAAAAAAAAACAAGAACAGAAATAATCTAGAATTAAAAGACAATTAAAACAGGAACAACTTGAACTTTACATTTAGTGATATTTATAATTGAATTGCAAACTATTTTGTTCCATGTTAAAACATATTTTAAAGAATTTTTATAAGGACGTGTGATTACTTAAGAAATTGATGATGGATGTTGCTAATGACTACTTAACCCAATATGTCAGTGTGATTATCACAAAGAAGTACAATTGTCTCTATTTTTCTTTAGTAACTGATAAAGAATGGAAATCACAGAGCTATTAAAAACACTACACAGTGAAGTTATACTTCTTAACTTTTAAAAGTAAAGCACTGTCTAAAAAAACAAAGAAAGCGAGTGTGATTTAAACAAGGACTCTTTCCACAACACTTTTCTCTGTGCTCAATGGTTCTTTTATTGACAGCACAAATACAAGGAGAGTTTCATTGCTTTAGGAAAATCATCAATTGTGCAGACTTTTTTGAGCAAACTAGGTAATTATTTTGTCAGTTCTACTTATTTCTCCTAATGGTACCAGCCCTCTCGCAGCAGGAGGGGTGTAATTCTCATATGACTTGTCTCATAAAGCAAGAGCTGTGGCTGGGTATGATGGATATCAGGATATGCTGCTTACGATTACAAAGATTGAACACTTTTAATTCTTTCAATTTCTTGTCATAACCACGGGAATCTGATTTAGTTTCACTTGTTTTCAAACAGCCCTGGATATTGTAACTGAAATGTTGAAGTTCTCATCTGTGGTCAGATAAAATCATACAAAATTTATGTTCCTTTTTAAGAAGAACTTTACATAAGTTTCTAACACCAAAGAATGATTTAATGAATTAAGAATGGTTAATGAATTAACAGTAAGACTGAGTGACCTTTAAAAAATCTAAAAGACTCCTTAAGAGCTAATCAGCCATTGTATCGGCTAGTGTATCAGTGAGCTTTCCTTTCACTGGGATATATCTGACTCCCAAAGCTTAAATTTGAAGAGGTTGAACTTAATTCCTGATCTTAAAGCATTCAGTTCAAGGTAGGCTGACTCTGAGGCACTAACATCATTGCAGAATGACTCAAGTAGTAAACATGCTTAGTTCATGGGGGATGGATAGCAGAGTAGGAGATTAGAGCAAGAAAGGCAGAGGCCAGATACAATGGCCAAAGTCACTCCTCTGTGACCTACCCTGAAACACCCAAAAGTGTGTTTCCCTAATCCTGTCCTTGGATCCCCAGGCAAGCAAGTTGACAAAAAGCAGACTAAGTACCACAAAGAGATACTTAAAAATATTTTTGGCCAACACTCAGGAAATAAATTTGATGTCTCATAAACTTTGTACAGCTAAGGATTATTTTCTACTATCAAATTCTGAATATTTATGCTTTTATCACAAGTCATGACGGATTATGGAATTACTGACATGTGAGTGTTTTCTTAGAAATTTAAATACAATTAATAAATCATCAAAAAACAACAACAAAAAAATAAAACTGTGTGAAGTCTTGTTAAAATCAAGTAGTCACTTCTGAGTTTTTCTTGTGAATGCTCTAAATACAAAAACTCGTTGAACATCAGTATTTTTGTCCTGAACTATAATTTCTTTCACAATACACCGGTAAAAGTTATACGAGCATGAATCTAGTGGGCAACATCTATTTGAGCTAGATTTTGTTGTGTATTATTCATGTTCCTTGAATATTTTCTCTGAATTGCTTATGTATGTATCTTTGCTGCAAAGTAGATCATGGCATAAATAACATAGAAAAATAACTTAAACATTTTTCAGTTGTAAACAATATTTACTAAGTAGAGGCTAAAAAATAAAGTAGAATCTTAAGGATTATGAAAGAATAACAGTGATATGCTGAAAATAAAAAACATGCTAACAAGTACAATCTTAGCAAAATGAAAAAATATTATTTCCATCACGATTTCAATATAAAAATAATAATCAATATAGATCAAAGCATATAGACACGTAGATTAAAATATACTCATTTTGGAAATGTTGAAAGTGTATTACAACATATTTAGAACTTTCAAATCTGTTAATCAAAATAAAATGAATCATATCATAAAAATAGTAGAAATTATAATCTTATACTGAATAGGAGTGCCTCTCATAATACATAAGTAAACCATGAAGAAAACACGAAGTTGGATGAATTTAAAACATAGAGCTTCTAATGAAATTCAGTAGTGCGGTTGAAAACAAAGTCCATACTCAAAATTCTATAGCTTTCTAGTACACAAACAACAAACTCACAGAGAGAAAAAGTAGAGAAAAAACATCTTTTACAATACCATCCAAAAATATTTTCAAATCAATCTAGTGAAGGAAAGAGAGGAACTTTACATTGAAACCTATGGTGCTCTGAAAAAGGAGAATGAAGAGGATATCAGAAAACAGGAAGACACCCCTTATTCTTGGATAGGAAGAACCAATATAATGAAAATAGTCATACTTTCAAAATTTATATATAGGTTTAATGCACTGCTAATCAAAATCCAGCATATCTCACAACATTAGAGAAAATAATACTAAAATTCATTTGGAACCAAAAAGGTCTAGAATACCAAGAGTAATTCTGGGCAATAAAGGAAAGGCATATCACAATCCCTGACTTGAAATTATATTGCAAATTTATTGTAATAAAAACAGCATGGCACTGGCATAAAAACACAGATCTGAGGATCAGTGGAATGGATTAGAACATGCAGAATCATCTGCAGATATACTAAGTCACTTTATCTTTGGAAAAAGGGCCAAACAACTCTACTGGAAGAAAGATAGCCTCTTTAATGAATGATGCTGAAAAACTGACTTTCCACATGCTGAGGTTTAAAACTAGACCCATGCACTAAACTCAAATTGAAATGGATCAGAGATCTAAATATTAACATAGAAACATTAAATGTACTGGAAGACAGAATAGATAGAACTCTTGTAGATACTGGTGTAGGCAGACACTTTATGAACAAAACAATTGCACAGAAACTGTCGTGATGAATCAATAACAGCAATCTCTTCTTATTAAAAATCTTTTGCACAGGAAGTGAAACCACTATAATGAAGAGATAAATCACAGAGTGGGAAAATTTTTTTCCCCAGCTATTTCTCAATCAACATACTACTATTAGAATATATAAAAATCTCTGGTGTGAGGAAACAAAAGTGTAAATAAAGACATAAGCATATAATGGATACTGTGAACTAGGAAGAAAATGCTCAAATGAGAAAGGGAGCTAGATATGAGAGAGGAAAAGGGAATAAGGGAAAAGAAAAAAAATTATGAGAAAAGAAAAAAATGAAAACAAAGCTTTTTAAAATAGGAGGTGGAGGGGTTGAAAGAAGGGCAGGTAGGAGAATGGAAAAAAAGACCCAAGATATGTCATGTAGAGGTGCAAATTTCCTATGATGAATGTGATTATTATGCTTAATTGAAATCTACCAAATACATGTAATTTATTAAAAGAATTAAGTCTTTAGAGTTGATCTTCATCCAGTGTGACTGTTGTCCTTATGAAGACAGAGAAATCTTAATAGAGCAGCACGAAGGAAGAACAAAGTGTGAAGATAGAGGCAGAGGTTTAAGTGTTCCTACAAGCAGAAGACAACTAGGAGAGAGCCAAGGAACAGACTGTCTTTGGGAACCCTCAGAAAGAACTCACCTTGCCAATACTTTGATTTTTTACTTCTAGCCTCCAGACTATGAGATAAATTTCTGCAGTAAACCATTCAATCTGTAGCACTCAATGATGGATTTTTGAAGACTAATATATCTTATTTTGATCCACTGGTTGTTAAGAAACATTTTGCTTAACTTCAAGATATATGACAATTTTCTATTATGTTTCTATTCATTATGTGAATCATTTAATATTGATTAAATGTGCATTAAAAACACAAAAGATCATATTTGAGTAGTATTCTATAATTACCAAGTTATTGTTTATAGTACATAGAAATACTTAATTTTAGCTCAAGGTAATATAAATGTGGAGCAAATAGAAAGCTAAAAATATATATTTTTTTCTGCTGCAGATATTTATTGTGAAGTGTACTGTGCTTGTAAGGTCTCATATTTAAATTTCCTTTTTGTTATTTAATTCTCATAAAAAACTCACCTACATAAACATAAAAACAGTTTTTATTAAACTTGAAAATTTGTACAATCTCTGTAAAAACTATTATTAAAAACATCTCCATATTAAAAATTAGGATAATTTATATAATGGATAAAATCTGCTATTCAGTGTCATTAATTAAACCTCATCATAAGGTGTAGCAAATACATTTCACCAGTATGACTTCACTTTGTTTAAGTTGATCATATACAAATTAAAAGACAGTCAAATTTCGGGAAATACTATTATATGCAGTAATAAATATGAAATAATTAAAATATCATTTTGAAGTATCTAATATTAAACAATAATGAGCAAGTTATATAAGCAGTGATAAGAAAAATTGTGAAGTGAAATTGCTTTTATTATGAAGAGGTATAAATTAGCTGAATAAATTGTATACATAATATAGCTTCCTTCAATGGACAAAATATGAAATATTGCATTAATTACTTTACTTAACACTCTAAATTTACATGTCTATCTTCTTTATAACCACAGGAGCATATTTCATATAAAAAAATTATCCTTGGAAATAAAATACTAACATAAGTATAGGAAAAGAAAAAACGGCATAAGGAGTTTCCTGAAAATTTATAGAGAAACAGACAAGCTGAGTAACATCTATCTAATATTTTTTTTCTAGATAGAAATGTGTTTTCCTGAGGTAATCTGAATGATTATCTTAATGTTCCTCTGATGCTATGGAAACATATTTTTGTCAAGCAGTTATGCACACACATTATTAAATTAGCTCTTTATTTTACTGTATCTAAACATTTAACCTTTGACATCTATATTTAGCAAAGAAACATTATTAATGAAACATTTTTCAGTCAAAACATCACAATGTGATAATCTCAAAATATTTTCAGTTTATCATTTTGGATAGCAATCAATTATGTTTAGTAAATTATTATTCTAAGTGACAAAAGACTGCATTCTAGCCCAAGTCTTTTCTCTAAGATGTAACTTTTTTGATATGCTGATAACAATTTCACAACTGTGTAATCTATTAAAACCAAATTTAAAAAATGCTTTTACTAAACCTAAGCTCAAAACAGGTACTATTCTGTAGGTGTGTATGTAGCTGGCACAAAAATAGGGCAGTTAGAAACATAATGTTTTTGGAAGAGAAGATCATATTTATATTTATATTTCATATCAGTATATATTTAGAAAGCAGTAAGGAGGTGGAGTTTTTCTCTCATAATTATTTTTGTATTATTTGCAACAAGAGTAGATGAATACTTTCTTTTATAAATAAGCTCAGTTTATTGGAAAAAAATGACTATTTTTTGTGTAACCTTTGTTAAATAGAATATCCTACATATCAAAACCACTAACATGAAAACCAAAAGGCAAATGAAAGTTAGCATTTATAAAAGATGTGTCACACATAAATAACTTTTACTAATGAAATATATGCATAAGTCACATGGCAAAAAGGTAATCAAATAAAAACTTGAATTTAAATAAAGTACATAGACCAAAAGAAAGAAAAAAGTCGATTACAAATAATCAATACACTCATTTCTTAAATATAATAAATAATAAATTTATACATTTGAGAACAAGAAAATGATTTTTAATGCAAACCACACATCTAAAATAATGATAAAACAAGAAAATGGCTAAATAGCTTGAATTTTTCATAAAAAAATGAATATTAACAATATCAACAAGAACAAAAATGGAATAAAAGAGTTGGGAGGGAAGATGAAAGGGATTGAAAAAAAGAATCCAGCTGTATTACGTACATACTCCCAACTCTTCAGGATGATTGTAAACTGCATGTATTGGGAACATGTATTGCCTTAGTTACTTTTTACTCATCGCTGAGACAAAATACCTGGAGCCCAAAGTTGGGAAAGGAAAGGTTTATTTCTTACAATTTTTAGAGGTTTCAGTCCATACTCAGTTGGCTCCAAGGCAGGGTGGCATGGCAGTCCAGGGTGGCTGCAAAACAGCAAGGCAGGAAGCAGCAAGGGTGAGAGACACGCCTTCTTCCTGCCATTACATTGTATGCTGGTTCCACCCCTAGGTGGGTGTAGCACTGACACCATCAATCCAAGTGCTAGACAGTGAACCAATCACAAATGCACAATGCAAATGCATGAGGCCTGGGGCCACCGACATAAACCATGACATGTACTAATACAATAAATAGTAAATAAAATTCAACTTCTTATGGTGTTATGGTTAATACATTGTGTCAACTTGAAAAGTTTAGAAGTTTAAGGGACTCTGCAGGGAGCCAGGGCTTTTACTTTGTAAACATCTCGATCCTGTGCAAGAGGAGGGCAAGGAGATTTTGTGAGTGCTAAACCAGCCCTGAAGGAAGCCTGTGTATAATATAAAGGAGGAAAAAATGCTTGCTTTCCCCTACCTGTCTTTACTCTGGCTGCTTCACTGTCTTCTACCATGTTGAAGTGTTGTCTCTGTGCTATGCCACCCTACCTTGGTGTTGGCTGGTTATGGACTGAAACATCCGTGAACTGCAAGCTACATATAGCTTTCCTTCCTTAATTTTGGGTGTTGGGGGTAGTTTGTTTCAGCAATGACAGAAAAGTAACCAAGACATGTGGAAAGAAAGAAAGAAAGAAAGAAAGAAAGAAAGAAAGAAAGAAAGAAAGAAAGAAAGAAAGAGAGAGAGAGAGAGAGAGGAAGAGAGGAAGAGAGGAAGAGAGGAAGAGAGGAAGAGAGGAAGAGAGGAAGAGAGGAAGAGAGGAAGAGAGGAAGAGAGGAAGAGAGGAAGAGAGGAAGAGAGGAAGAGAGGAAGAGAGGAAGGAAGGAAGGAAGGAAGGAAGGAAGGAAGGAAGGAAGGAAGGAAGGAAGGGAAGGGAGATTAAAAATGTCTTGTGGTCGTTGTGCATACTATAATAGAATTATTTGGATCTCCACTTTCTCGTATTTTAACATTAATCTCTTACCTATCCAATTGTAAACAGCTAATTATTCCAGACCACAGGAGATACCACAAGTTCCTCGGAAATAGGAAATATTGTTTCTCTATCCTGTTAAATATGCTTCACTAGATATTCTAACAAAATCAGCAAAATGTGTTTTGAGTATACATTTATTTCTTTCTGAAATAGCAGCTTTTCTTCATTTTCCTGTAGTAACATATCCAGTTAGTCTCTCTTTTGGGAAGGCAAAATGTTTTGCCTCAGAGAGCTAGAAACTCAGGACAGCTGTGTTTCAAAGTAGGGCATAAGAAAGTGGAAACAGCAAATCTTTAGTGCTAAAGGACAAGGTAGCAGCCGCATGAGCATATCCTGAGTAGTATAGAACCTGTGATAAAGAGTTAATGAGAAAGCAGTATGAATATAGTTTCAGGAATATGATAAAAGGAAATAGCATTTTATATCACATGGCCTTCAGCTCTGATTAATTTTTCTGGAGTTTTACAAATCAAGTAAAAAAAAAATCCAGAAAGTAAAGTTCTTCTCTGCATAGTGAATATGAGTGTAGCTTCCAGGTCAGACTCCCTGGGTTCAAATGCCACCTGTATTACTATTACTACAGGGATGACTTTGGGCAATATATTTAAGCACTTTGTTTAGGCCTCAGTTTCCCTCTGAATGAAATGAGATAATACTAAAAGTATCTACTTCATGAGAGACTTATGAAGATAAAACTGATCCACATGAAGAGCTCAGAAAAATACTTGACGTACATTATTTGCTCAATATATATCAGTTACTGTATTATCATTTATCTTGGTGAGAAGGTTTTTTTAAGTGTTCAATTTTACTCTTTTGTCCATACCCTTAACAAACCTTATAGTATTGTGATGTGTGTTGTGTGGGAATGTGGAGAGGAAGGGTAGAAAGAAAGGGGAATATCAAGGAGAAAAAAGTAAGTAGGAGATATGTTAATAGGGTAAAAAAGAAAATATGGATCCGGGCTCTGCTAGAGTTACTTTACAGCTGGGATAAAGGGCTGGAGTAGAGTTCTGAATTTTGTGTACTCAGGAGGATGTGTGTGCATGGGTGGTAATAAATTTAGGAACTGAGAGGGGAGCTATAAGATTGATATGTGCCTGTTGATATGTTTGTTGGGAGTTTTATTTGCTTCCTATCATAGTACTCTTACTGTTGAGACAAAGTGCACAGTTTCCAAAGTTGATGGAAAAAAGTTTTTTTTTTTTTTTTTAGCTCACAATTTGTAAGGGTTTCAGTCCATAATTAGCTGGCTCCATGGCAGGGTGGCACATGGCGGAGGGGAATACTTCCTGATGTTCAGAGAGTAGCAAAGCAACAAGACACCTTTACAGTATTATTCCACACATTTTCTGCCTAGAACTGCATCATGAATCAATGCCAGTGTCACTTCTGAGGATGCCACTTCTGAAGTGCACCACCTATGATTGTATGAGGCCTTATGGGGACATTTAGGCAAGATAATAACACTTCCTATAGCAGCAAGGAGGAGAGAGAGAGTAGAAAGTTAGGAAAGAAGAAAGGGTGCAGTTTGAACTGGAAATTCTTGAAACAAAAGTTATGATCACATAATAAAGAATCAAATTATTAAAAAAAGAGTAAGAAGCCTGAAAACAGAAGTAAAAGGGAAAAAAAAAAGAATAGAAACAACCAGAGTAACTGAAAGTCAACAAATTATGAAAGCTCAAATAGCTAAAATTGTCAAAATCACAAAAATAAGAGTAAAAACTTTCACACAGTGTTTTAATAGTAACCCACTTTTTCCATTCAGTTCCCTCTTTACTGGTGTCATGGCCTGGTCTTGATTAGTCATACAAGTGCCTCCTGTGGAGCCAATTGCCTAATGCCTTGGAGACTGTTAGCAAATCGCATTGAGAGAACTGGCTATCCTGAGGCAGAAGCCTAAAGCCAGACCTACATCTCTAACCATGTATTACACTAAAATCAAAGTGAATCAAAGTTCTAAAGATTTAAAGAGAAACACATAATTATGGAAAATAAAAGCAGGTAAAACTCTTGAAGTCAGAGGTGTAAGCAAGGACTTTCTGAAGAGAACTTCAGTTGCACAAGAATTAACAGCAAGAATGAACAAATGCATCAAGTTAAAAAGTTTCTGCACAGCAGAAGAAACAATAAACAGAATGAGAAAAAAATTGCAGCAACATCTTGGACATAGGGTTAATACCTAAAATATGTAAAAAGACATAAAAATGA
This sequence comes from Hydrochoerus hydrochaeris, assembly GCA_004027455.1. Lineage (NCBI taxonomy): Eukaryota > Metazoa > Chordata > Mammalia > Rodentia > Hydrochaeridae > Hydrochoerus > Hydrochoerus hydrochaeris. The sequence goes on from PVLA01009944.1 coordinate 60,563, forward strand.
AAACCCACAAATTAAAAGGCCTAATCAAAAATGGGACTGGAAATGAATAGACACTTCTCAGAGGCATTATGAACAGGCAAAAAGTCCATGAAAAGAATGTTTATAATCTGCCACCGGATTGGGAACAGCCAGACTCAAGCCTTTCCCTGTGAGTCAGTGCTATTTGCAGACGGGGAGGAGAAAGAAGAAGGCCATACCGGGATACAAGCCCAGTCTGGGAACCAGCACCATGGCATGTGTAACTGCAGGATGGGGACCAGACAGACCCCCAAACCCTTCCAGCACACAGCCTGGTAAACAAGAAGTACTATCCCCCACCTCCAAGAAACTGGTTTATCCATAGAAACACAGGCTGTGATGATAGCTATCGAGATGAAATGAAATTGGAGGCCTGTGGTGCTCTGGTGTTTCACTGACATTGCAGGTCTGGGCCAGTGGTCTCATCATAGGCTCCGAGGATAGTGGTACTCAGTGTGGCATCTAGGGTCTATCTTCCTGAGGATTGCAGCCATTATTGGTTCCCTACAGTCCTGTTTTGAAGTCCTATATTGTTTCCATTTTTTTGTGTTGGGTTGGGTTTTATTCTCTTTTGTTTTGTTTGATTGTGTTAAATCTGATGGCAGGAACAGCTATTTTGAAGATATATGGTAGCAATTTTGAATTTATAATTGGCTCATTTTGAAATCCTTTATTGCATTTATTGCCTTGTTTTTATTGTTTCTATTCCACTATGTTCTGTTCGATTTTTGCTATGTCTGAAGTTGTATGCAGCTATTTTGAGACATCAAAAGGCATTATGATAACTATTATTGATTTCATATGTTTTGAAGTCCTGTATCACTTACACTTTTTTTATTGGTTTTATTCTGTTTTGTCCTCTTTAAAATAACTTTTTAAAAAAATGTTCAAAATGGTTGATTGTTACATAAATGTGAATTTAAACAACATTGTGCCTTTACTCCAGAAAGAATGGCAACCATCAAGAAAATTAAATGATAAAATATGTTGGTAAGACTGCAGTGAAAGAGGAATCCTTCTACATTTCTGCTGGGCATAAAAACTGGTATAAGCACTATTGAAATCACTGTAGTTATTCCTCAAAAACTAAACCTAGACATTCCATCTGATCCATCTATTCCCCTTCATGGAATTTTCTCAAAACGGTTAAAGCCATTATAGTGAATGGATACATGCATACCAATGTTCACAATAGCACAATTCATAATATTAAATTTTGGTAGTAGCTTGTATCTCTATGTACAGTAGAATGAATAAAAAAGTACAAAATCTATACTTAATGGAATACTACTCAGCTACAAAGAAGGATGAAGTTGAATCATTTGTGAGATGTATGCAACTTGAAATCATATGTGAAATGAAATATATCAGACATATAAAATAAAATATCATGTGGTTTCTCTCATATGAAAATTTAAAAGTATAAATAAGGTAGAGATCAAAATAAAAGACAGACAAAAGGAAACAAGAAGATAGATCTTTTGCAAAAGGGGGTGAAGCGATGGAGTGCAGGTGTGCTGATGAATGAGTGAAGGAAAGAGTGAGTTGGAAAAAATTCAAATACACTGCATTTATCTACCTACTAATCACAATACAATGCATGTAATAATGTGTATCAAACATGAAATTAAAAAATAAATAAAATTCAGGAAGAGGATATAGAAATGGAGGAAAATGAGAGGGAGAAAATAGGAAGAGGAATGAAAAAAATCAATATATATTAAGTACATACACATTCTCTTAACACTAATATAAACGTGGTACACTGCAATATTGTACTAAAATAGGCAAGCATTTAAGAGAAAAAATGTTTTAATTAACTGTCATTGTTTTGTGAGTTAAAATAATTAGTAAGATGTCACAGTGCAGTTCAAGGCTGGATCAAAAGGGAATGATTGCCATATAAAAACTGCCTCCAAAGTTTTCAGGGAAGTTTGTCTTTTTTTTTTTCTAGGCATGGTTTTATGGTTGAAAATGACATGACAATATGCTTGCTTGAATTCTACCATTCTGCTTCACCAGACTGTGTCTCTGGAGATGAGAAATTTGGAAGATGAGTTTTTCTAAAGTTTGATTTGAATGCAGTTTCATTTCTCAGGCTACTGTTCAAAATCCCAGAGACTCATGTGAATGAAAGATGATAACCATATAAGATGTCAACATATTTCATTAACTTTGAGGTGAAATCTAACTACATATATTTTTAAAAGCTTTCCAGAAATTTATGATTTGTACTTCTGGTTAGAAACATATATACAAGTTCCATCAATTGCCCTAAGACCTTACAAATCCATACTGAAATATTTTAAACTATTTTATTGAGTGCACATGTACCACATGAATGATCCTATAACTTTTCTTCCTATGACTTCTACTTTCAAATGAGCCTTTGCAAAACATTTTCCTTTTGTATTTTATATGCCATTGTTTTGACATTCTTTCACTACAGTTTGAAAAATGTAAATATGTGTCAGAATGACTACAAGTAACAATTTGTATTTTGTTTGCAAGAAAAGCTCCTTTTGTAGGGAAAAAGTATTTCTTACTTGAAATATACCATTAGGAATGGGTAGGTTTTAATGTATCAGAAATACATTTCAAAGACCATGTGGGGTTATGTACAGCTTCAGAGGTAAAATTAATTTGAGAATAATTTCCAGTTGTGTTAGATAATTAGTCAACCCAGATGCTATCACCAAAATCTCAAATTTAATACTAGAGTGATGTTTGTGCTTCTTGAAAATTGTTAAAATGGCTAACGACCACAAATAACCAAACAACTGTTTTATATGTTGAATACAAACAGTGTGCTTAGTTGATTGTAATCTAGTATAAATGTAATACAAGTTCTTTAAGACCTATAAGGTGAGATTTCACTTTTTTTTTTTTTTTTTGTCAAGACTGTTTGGGATTCTGTGCCAAATATAGCAGGTCAGGGAAAATGGCCCTTAGTCCAGTTTAATCTTTTTTTGCACCTACTTCTGTGTTTTACTGTGTGGTTTCTTACCAACCCTCTGAATATGCCACAGTCAGAAGCACTGGCTTTGATCTACAGTCGGTCTCAAGAAGCTGCCCTTTGGCAATCGTAGGACCTAGAGTTGTTTACAAAAAACAGAAGAATAGCAACCATGTATATGAATAGAAACCCATAGGAGGAACACACATGCCTTGGGAATGAGCATGCATGTTTTGGCCAGATGATTTCTGGATTCAGATTTACTCAAATGTCAAGATAGACTGAAGAATGTGAGCTACAATAAGAAGCATGATTTTAATCTCTTAGACACACTGCACCTTGAAGAGATGTGGCATGACCAGAGGAGGGACAGACCAGAGCCTGTAAAATCACGAATCACAGAGTTTTGTCACTTTTATTCCTTTCTAAACCTGGTGACTATCATAATTAAGGAAATTTTGAAGTAATGAATGAAATAATGAATTCAAGATGCTTAACATACAGGATGATATACATAAAATGTTAAAGAGTATCTTGTTTGAGCACCTGGTTTATGTAGGTTTGTGTCTTTTGTTTTAGTTCTTGGTAATGATCCTTAAACATCCATTTGTTTTTTGTTAACTTAAATCTGTTATTTAGAGTATGAAAAATAGAACTTATAAGAACATATCCTTATTTTCATTGTAAGCAAGCAGGCATACACAAATCCATACTTGATGTAATTTTGCGAATAAGCGAAGCTCCTTTCAAGACATTAAAATGTTCTTGTTGCTTATTTAGAGAACATAATGATTATTATTCATTTTAAATACACACCCATGAAAAGAGCTTTAAGTACTGCATCACAATGTGGGAAAATTACTTGATTATTTTTGCCTTATGTGATTTTTCAATTAATCAATTATTTTTAAAATTATCTTATTATTGTTGACTATGTATTTTCCTCCATTATACATAAATAAAAATGAATTAAAAAAATTTCCAGAGTAGATTGCATTTTTATCAAGTTTAAATATCACACACGCAAACATATTTTTCCAGCTAGCCTAATGGAACAACTTTTATTCATCCCTTTTCCTTGAGTCATACCTTGAGTTTGCTGGTTATGGTTTTCATTTATGCCTTCACTCACGAACATAGACTGATAGGAGCCTCTTTCTCAGAATGCTTTGGTCGTTATGGCACAAAGAGATATTCAAATTACATACTGCTTTCTAAAACCCCATTAGCCCATCTATATACTAATATACTAACATACCAATATACTAATATGCCAGTATGCCAATGGCCCTGTGAGGCTTAAGAAGTCAGAGGGATGTCATTCTACTGTCTGCTTTACTGTGGCCATAATAGTTATCACATAAACAGTAAGCTACTATTATGCTGAATGATGGTTAATGTAAACTGGCCATAGCTGGATGATGTTATAGATCAAGATTAGACCTTTTTATGCTGCAGGAGCTCAGATCTGCCTTGGATATCTTTTCCTGATCACAAGCTATCCAGGCATGTTTGACACCCCAAAATTTGGAAATTTGTACATCTCATTTATTATTACTGTAACAAAATACCTGAGACTAAATGCTTTATAAAGGAAAGAGGTTTATTTCACTCATAGCTTTGGGGTTTTGAGTGTGTGGTTTAGATATAGGCCTGTCTTTTGGTAAAGTCTTCTGTTGTATGGCAGGATGATGGTGAGAACATGTGTAAGAATAATCACATGACCAGACAGGATCCCAGATAGATTCAGGGAGCAGCCTTACTCTTTTATAAGAAATCAGCGTTGCTAGTACAGTACTAATTCACTCAGTGAGACCAGCGTTAATCCGTTCTGAAGGAAGTGTGCTGGTGACCTAACCACCTTCTACTAACTTCCACTTTTAAAAATTGTTTCACTTCTTAACAATACCACACTGGAGAACAAATGTCAAAACACTGATTTTTACTATCTCAGAATTATTTTTACTTTTTGCTTCTTTAGTCCTAAAGTCAGAAAGTTTCACATTTTGATGCTCTCAATTTGTAATGAACACAATGCTAGTTGACCTACATGATAGGCACAATGAAGAAAGTAATGATAGCTAAGTGTGTTGGCCAGCTTTTCATTGCTCAGATAAAACTATAGGAGAATAACAAACTGAAGGAGAAATGGTTTACCTTAGTTCAAGATTTCAGAAATTTCAAGTCATGATCAAGGTGTTTTTGCTTCTTTCCCTGTGTCTGGTGAAGCATTCTGGTAGAAGGGTGTAGCATATAAAGGTGCTCACTGCATGGCAACCAGGAAGCAAATGGAGAATGAAAGAGTTGAATGCAAGATATCATCATACGGGTTATAACCCCAGTGACCTAGTTCTACCCCACTTGGTCCTACACCTAAAATCCCAATAACTGATGTGCTCATAATCTTCCAAAAACCCCTAATCCAAGCTCCTTCACAAACCCCTAATTCTGAACACAAGAGCTTTTGGGGAATGTTTTTTATACCTACACATAACACTAAAAAACTAGACAATAAATTGTTTTGACATATGTTAGATTTAGATGACTTAATCTATAAGGCTCTTAATATTTCATTTCTGGTTCCTTCTAATTATAAAAAAATTGTCTGTTTTTATTTTAAAAAGAAAAAATAAAATTAGCAGTGAAGCAGAGTTTCAAACAGGTTAGTGGGAGAGTTATACTAATTAATACATTGCATATTGTTGTCTTCAGAGTAGTGATTTGGAGTAAAAGATACAGGCATGATACCTTGTCCAAACATTAGCACAAATCTTTTCAAGAAACTAACAGAAACTAGTTGTATATCTTTTTTTAAAATTTTTTATTTAAAGGCATAAAACAGAAAAAGGAGAGAAATATTACAGAATTTCAAAAAAACATAAACAGTAAGAAATCACTAGCTGATAAATTACGTATGGCTCTTTTAAAAATAGTTGTTCAAGTTACAAAATTAAAGCACACAAAATGGACACTCAAGCACTGAGACTGCAAACAGATCTGTTCAACAATCAAACAAAAACTAAGAAATATGAGTAACAATCCTGCACACATAAATATACATGCAGTTATATCTTTTATGGCACTTCCTATTTTCTCTTTTTTACAATAGCAATTATACATTTTTTAATTAAAGAGAGGAAAAAAACAGGAAAATGGTAGAAATATTACAGAATTTCAAGAAAAGAAGAAAAACAGTAAGAAATCACTAGTTGATACATCACATATTGTTCTTTTAAAAATAGTTATTCAAGTTACAGAATTAAAACACAAAAGGTGTACACTAAAGCAGTGAGAGTGCAAACGGATCTGTTCAACAATCCAACAAGAACCTAGAAATATGGTCATCAATCCCACACACCTAAACATACATGCAGCTATATCTTTTATAGCGCTTCCTATTTCTTCTTTTTTTACAATAGCAATTATACATTTTTAAAATTTTAACTAAGTAGAAGAGGAAACAAAACAGAAAAAATGGTAGCAACAATACAGAATTTTAGAAGAAAGGAAGAAAAAGGAGAATGAGAAAAAGCCTCACTAAGAAATCAATAATTTATAAATTACATACTGTCATCCTGGATGTAGCTGTTCAAGTTACAAAGTTAAAGGGTACATAGTAAATATTCAAATAGTCAGACTACAAACAGTTTTGCTCAAAGATCCCACAAAGATTCAGCAATATGGTCATCTATTTTACACACTCAAACTTACATGTAGTTATATCCCTTAGAGTACTTTCTTTTCCTCTCTTTTTTACAACAGCAATTACACATTTTGGTTTCATTACTCTTGTAGTTCTTATTTACTTTTTACACTAGAGACACAATATGATATTTATAAATATGATTCTTATTTATTTCACTAATGAGGATAGTCTCAAGTTGTCTCCATTTGCCTATAAAGGCCTCAAGATCATCCTTTTTTATAGCTGAGTAAATTCCATTGTATAAAAATGTCACATCTTTTTCATCCACTCTGCAGTTGATGGGTATCTTGGTTGTTTCCAGGATTTAGCTATCACAAATTGTGCAGCTATGAACATGGGTGCACATATATCACTGTGATATGAACTTTTCAGTTCTTTGGGGAAAATACCCAGGAGAGGGATTGCTGGATTGAATGGAACTTCCAATCCTAGTCTTTTGAGAATTTTTATATGGATTTCCATAATGGTTGGACCAGTCTATATTCCCACCAACAGTGGAGCAGTGTTCCTTTTTCCCCCGCAGCCTCACCAACATTTGTTATCAGTTGATTTCTTGATGGCAGCTGTTCTTTCCAGAGTAAGGTGGAATCTCAATGCTGTTTTAATTTGCATTTATCGAATGACCAGTGATGGCGAACATTTCTTCATGTATTTATTTTCCATTTGTATATCTTTCTCTGAGAACTCTGTGTCCATCTCAGATGCCCATTTTTGGAGAGGGTATTTGAATTTGGCGGGCTTGATGTTTTTCAATTCTATAAATATTCTGGACACAAGTCCTTTGTCTGAGGGGTTGGTAGTTAAAATTCTTTCCCACTCTGTTGGTTTTCTTTTCACTCTGTTGGTGACTTCCTTTGAAGTGCAGAAACTTTTCAATAATGTGAGATCCCATTTGTTGATTCTTTGAAGTGTTTCCCGTGCAGTTTGCTTTTGGTTCATGAATTCTCTGCCTACCCCTATGTCTCCAAGATTTTTACCTACCTTGTCTTTCAGTAGATTTAGTGTTTCTGTTTCAATATTGAGGTCTCTGATCCCTTTAGACTTTAGTTTTGTGCATGGTGATATGCATGGATCTAATTTCAGTCTTTGGCATGTAGGGAGCCAATTTTTCCAACACCATTTATTAAAAAGACTATCCTTCTTCCAGTGGACATAGTTAGCCCCTTTGTCAAATATCAGGTGGCTGAATGTCTTTGTAGTTGTGCTTGCATCTTCTAATTTGTTCCATTGATCCTCAGGTCTATTTCTTTGCCAGTACCAAGCTGATTTGATCACTGTGGCTTTATAGCACTGTTTCAAGTCAGGAATTGAGATCCCTCCTGCCTTACTTTTGTTGCCTAGAATTGCCTTTGCTATTCTAGGTTTCTTCTGTTTCCAAATGAATTTTAGGAGTGTTTTCTCTAGATCTGCAAGGTATGTCAATAGTATTTTGATTAGGATTGCTTTAAATCTGTATAACAGTTTTGGGAGTATAGCCATTTCACAATTCCTTGCTCCTAACCAAGAGCAAGGAATGTCCTTCCGTTTTCTAATATCCTCTTCAATCTCCTTTTCAGCATAGTATAATTTTCAACATATAGGTCTTTTACATTTTTAGTTAGGTTGATTCCCAAGTATTTCATTTTTTTTACATGTTATTGTAAAGGGTGATATTTCCATTATTTGTCTCTCAGTGAGTTTTTTGTTTGTGTACAGGAATGCTATTGATTTTTGAGCATTGACTTTGTATCCAGCTACACTGCTGAACTTGTTTATTACCTCTAGCAGTCTTTTAATGGAGTTTTTTGGGTCTTCTATGTAGAGTATCATGTCATCTGCAAA
>PVLA01009945.1:0-69028 GCA_004027455.1 Hydrochoerus hydrochaeris
CTTTTTGGTGTACCTTAGTTTTCGTATACCTTATTCTGAGTATGAACTTAAAGGACATTTGGATTTAGGTCTGCAAATTGTCCCTTTGAACATTCATTCTCTAGGCATGTGATCTTGGAGAAATCACTGAATCTTCCAGAGTTTCAAGTTCATCAGCTGTACAGTAGGAATATATTAGTGCATACTGCTCAGAGTTATATAAGGATTAAATGGAATAATACCACGTAAAGCACTAGGATAGTTACTGAAACATCAATAAGTGCTCAATACTAGCTACCATTACCACTAAGTCACAAGTCTAGTTATCAATGTATCTACCATATGCCCATTTCCAGATCATGAATTCTATGATGAGAAAGACCATGTCTTATGTTCCTTTGTATTCCTTGGTATTAATGCCAAGGAATCCATAAAGACATTTCTGTTGAATGGTCCAAACACTGCTAACTATGCAGCCTTGGGATCTTGAGTAAATAACATTAAAAATAGTACATTGTATACTTGTATTTTGTCTGAAAAACAGAGATAATAAAATCACTAACTTCCTATAGTTGATAGCATATATAAAGAAGGAACATTAAATACTGATTATTACTTTTATGATACCATTATTATTACTTTTGTTTCTTTAACAACAATTTATTGAGCTTTACCATTTGCAAAAATTATGTTAAGCCTTGATGACATAGGTTAATGATCCCTTCCCTCAAGGAAATCATGAAGCAAGTGATACAGAAAGGTAAAGCAACAATCAGAGCTGAAAATCATAGATCCTCTGGTACATAGGCAGAGGTTCTATTGGGAAAATGACACAAGGTATCTAAGTTAGGAAGTCATGGATAGTTCTTCAGAGGAGGTGGGGTTTCATCTGAGTCCTGAAGGGTGAGCTGAGTTTAGAAAGAGGAAAAGAAAAGCTGCAGGAGAAGCCTTGAAAATGTGGATTGCCTGTCTACACCTGCTGGTTGCTGACACACACCAGCCTGACTTATAGCAGCCTGCTCGCAGTCCTTTGCCTAAGAGCATTCTCTGGTCACCCCAGCTCACTCAACAAGTACCAGGGAATTAAACTTTCCTGGGGCCAGATGTACACATATGGCTGGCAGGACTGGCACATCAAGATCCCACTTCCATGGCTGCATGGGCTCATTCAAAAATATTCCAAGTTTGTTCACACCATCTCCCTCAGTGCCCCTCTCCCCACTGGCCTTGACCTCCAGGTGTCTGGTTTCAACTGGTTTATAAATTGACCTTGCTACCCTTCCTTACCCCTGCCCCATTTCTTCACTCTCCCTTTAATGTTTCCTAGGATCACCCCCCAAATAAAGTGTTTCCATTAGGTCTGTATTCGATGATCTTCTACTTGGGGAACTTGGACCAAAACAAGGGTTACCAAATCAAACAGAGGGAAAAACATGTGAATATGCATGCATGTGAATAGTCAAGAGGCTTTCAAAGGAAATAAAACTAGCTCCAAATGGCTGAAGGAAGGAGTTATATGAAAAATTACAGCTACAGTGACCTTTTCCAATTATGGGTCCTTCCACGCTAGTTGTCCTGATTAATTTTGTGAGCCGAGGTGACTAGGTCACAGGGTGCCTAAATATTATTCTGGTGTGTCTGAGAGGGTATTTCTGGAGGAGATTAACATCTGAGTCATAAACTGAGCAATGTAGATTTACCTCCCCAATGTGGGAGAGGATCAATCAGCCAAGTGTAGGCCTGAATAGAACACGAAACCTGGCTCTCTCAGCCGTGAGAGAAAGTTTTCTCTCTTACTTCCTTTGTGCTTGGACGTTGGCTTTGTTTTTGCCTTTGGATTCAAACAGAAACATTGGTTCTTGGTGCCACTGATGCCTGTAAGTATTCAGAATACAACTATACAATCGGCCCTATGTGTTCCCAAACCTTTAGATTTAGATTGAAACTACACTATCGGCTCTCTTGGGGCTTCTCCTACCAACTGAGCATTGTGGAGCTTGATGGCCTTCACACACATATGAGGTATTCTTTATAATATTTTTTTTCTGCTTACATTTTCCATTTATACCTTTTGTTTCTGTTTCTCTGGAAATTTCTGACTCATACACCAAGTTGAAGCATTTAAACTTTATCCTGAGAAAACAGTTTTAGGCAGAATAACACCATATTTTGAAAGATAATTTTTAATGATGGGAATTTACCAAGGAATTATAAAATATATGCCTTAATATTTTTGTATTATTCACATTAAAATCTAAACTTGGTCTGGAAAATGCCTAATGTGTTGTAGTATATTAATTAAATCCACTTTAATCCAACATAATTCTATATAATTGTGTTCACTTGAGTCATAGTTATGCAAAATATTCTTTGTTGAGCTTTTGCCCAACAAACCCAGGAAACCAAATACCATATATATAAAAAGATGATAGCCTATGGAGATGGGGAGTCACGCCATTCAAATCTGGAAGCAGTTAGGAGGCTGATGGAGCGTGGGCAGAGATGCTGCCCTTTTAAGCAGTTCTTCAAGCATCATACTTCTTTGTTAGAGGACAAAAATAAAATAAAAGGTTTCTACCCAAAGCGATACAAATACCATTGCAAAATAGAGAGGCACTGATCAGATTGCATTGTTCTGTGTGCTCGGAAATGCCAGTTCCGGAAAATCCCTTTTCTTCCCAGACATAAGCCACACAGGGGCGAAAATTCCTTCTCCTCTTAAGGGCCTCTTGGATGTTAATTTCATAACAGATGCTGTTTTCAGTTACAGCATCACCCTCAGTTAGATTACCCCACTGAGTTCTGCACAAAATATACAAATATTACTAAAGTTCTCATTTTGATAAAAAAAATGTGAAAACCAACTAGTTTGTCATGAATAATTGGTTAGCTGTATAGTCCAGAAGCCCCTTCAGGAAGCAGGAGTGACTTACTCTGAGGTCTGCAACATCTATTTTTCACCTTCTCTTACAGAAGTGGAGTTCATCATGATTTTCATTTTAAATCAATGACATCTGCCTTCTGAGATGCACCTCATTTCCCACAACAAATAATCCACACTTCCTTGAATAAGGAAGTATTTCTAGGGTTTTTAGATGTGTCTTTTATTTTTTCTCTTAGATTCCCATAATTAATACAGTGTTTGGGGAAGTAGAAAGAACACACACACACACACATACACACACTACAGAATTTTCTTCCAAGACAGAATTTCTCTATGTGTGGTCTCTGAGTCAACAGCATCGTTATTACTGGAAAATGTGGTAGATATTCAGATTTTCTAGTCCTACTCAAGATCTGTGGAATGAGAGGCCTCTGAGGAGAGATCCAGAAATGTCTCGGTCAGTCTTCCAGCTGACATTCGCGTACACCGAAGCTTGAAAATCATTGGACTAAAGTACTGTTATTACCATGTTGGAAATAAATCTTTCAAAAAAGTAGGTGTCCATATTTTCTGACATTTGAGGGGAATTCACCAACACCAGTTGTGAAAAGTGCCCACGTGGAGCTTAGGCACAGTTGTGCTCCTTATGAGATATTGTGTGCTTCCTTCTGATTCTGAAATCACACAGCTACCCTGCAGCTGGTTACCTGGCATCATGGTCCCTGGCCAGGACTGTGAGATTGACTGAGAGACATGCATATGTGAAGACTAACTCAAATAGGCATGCAGTTATATGGAAAGAGGAAGGTGTAACGAAAGGGAAAATTACTCTCATGAGCTACCAAGGCATCCTCTCCACTCCCAAGGGAATAAAAAGACAGATCCCTGAAACAGATCATTCAATTTCCTTGTCAGAATTTCAGAGATGTGCACACATATGTGCTGTCCTGTCAAGTTACCAATTCCATAATCCTGCTGTGGGGCTTTGTGTGCACAAGTCTGCCTTAAACTTCATTTCTCACCACAGACTTCTTCTCATGCACTCCTTCTCTTTTTAATACTGCATTGCCAACAGCTTAGAGGAGCATAGCCTGCAGCTGCCAATAAAGGAAACTTTATTAGCAAAAATTATGCTTTTCAGGATTTCCTTGGAGTGCAGAGGATGTCAGAATCTTTATGGCTTCCTGTGAGATTTGACAAGCAGAGACTTTAGGCCAAAAGTGACTGATCAGGGAAAGGATTCACAGAGCACAGTTTCTACAAAATGTTGGACACCCAGGCCTGCCAATTCAACAGACAGTGAAAGGCACTTTCTGCAAAGTAATTCATGGGGCTGGGAGAAATTTTTTAAATAAATAAAGTGAAATGGTTTTGTTTTTCTCCCAATTGGATTTTGGCCAACATGAGCATTTAGATCTTATTAATTTATAAATCAATCGATAAACCAAAGGCCTTACTTTGAAAACTATTGTTCTGCTGCTTCTGGCTTGGTCTACTGGTCATGTGATGGTATTAATTATTGAGATGTGGGATTCAGGAAGAGGAGGTCTGAGGATGTAGAACAGACTTAGAATTTAGTTTGACTGTGGTGGAAATGATGATGCCTGAGAGATTTCCAGCTGGAGGTTGCAGGTGGATATAACCAATAGGGTTGAGCCCAGACCTGGAGGAAGAGCAGGCAAAGTAGAAGATAAGAGTATTCAACAGGATAAAGCTGCCAAATATAACAAGGACTGCAGAGGGTTGTATGGCACCATGGGTTTAAATGTGCACTGATTTCAGTAACCAGGCTCAACCCATCAAAGAAGCTTGAAGGAGCCCGAAAGGAAGGTAGAGCAGAAGCATAGAGATAATCATCTGATTGCTGCTGATTACAGAGTGAACCGTCAGTGAATAAGATGGACAACTCCTCCAAGACATGTGTCTAGGAGTAGAAGTAAGGTGCCTGAATTAAGAGGGATAGAGGTCAGAGGGCTTTCAGTCACTCTACTGTTTACCTTTGTCTTTATTCTTACTTTGGTGCCATATTAGAAATTAATTCACTTGTATACCATTTCTCTCCTGCATTCATCCCACTGTTTTCAGCTAAACCAAGGAACAGAATGCTTGAAAGCTCTTTCAAACCATCATTCCAGTCCCTCTGTAAAGATGTCTACAGCATCCTGCCTTCTCTGCTCCCTTCTTTAAGGAGCATTCAATCCTGCCTGATGTGCCAGAACTTCCTAATGAGATCAAGCTCTGCTTAGTCAAGGCTTGTGTTCCGAGGTCTTTATTTGTTCTGCTGTTTATCAGCATTTGCTACACTTACTGCACACTCACTCTGTTGGAAGGGGCAAATTGCTTTCTGTCTACGCCTGCTGCTTGTTCCCACGTTCGGGTTGCTTGGTTACAGCAACACTTCACTGGATTTTCATTGAAGGCAAAATATGTTTGTAGCTTTTGAGGCCCATCAAGTGGAAATGGTTAGCACCCATTTCCTACAGTTTCAGTAAACTCATTTGTGTCACGTTACAGGAAGCATGTCTTGTAGGACTCTAAACACCAATGTGATCTGCACTTTAAGTGTGCACAAATGTGTCATATCCCATCAGTAATTCAAAATCCTGAATTCTTTCAGTCTGTTGTTTATCTATACCCTGAATATACCATTTGGAAGGAGAAGTACAACACAGACTACATAAGCAGTACTTTTTATTTCTTTTACTTAATCAAAAATTACTGATGTATAAGTATTTTTATCAGTGTAGAAACTAATTTCTCATTTAGTGGCTTAACACTACACAAATTTATTACCTAAGAGTTTTGTGGGTCACAATTGCACAAGGTCCCATTAGAGAGGAATCACTCTGTAGGCAGGACTGCATTTGCTACCAGAAGTTCTAGGGGAAAATCTGCTTCCTGCCTTTCTGCTGTCTAGGGGCTGCCATGTTCTTTATCTCAGGACCTTCATCCTCCATCTGCAAAGCCTGTGATGCTACATCTCTTGAAACATTCCCCACACTCACATCTCCTTCTTCTTCTCCTCTTCTGTCTTCCTCTACCATTGTTGAGGGTCCTTGTGGTTATAAAGTCTTCATCCAGAAAGCCTAGGATAACATCCCTATCTTAATGTCAGCTGATTGCACCCTTAATTCCACTAGCAACTTTATTTTCTCCCTTACAGCCTAACATAGTTAAGGTTCTGGGGTATAGAATGTGGATATACACATTTGGGGCACACTTGATCTGCCTCATCTTTTTTTTTTTTTTTTTGTTCCAGGGATTGAATTCACGACCTTGCACTTGCAAGGCAGGTGCTAAGCCACTGAGGTAAATCCCCAGCCCCTGCCTCCCCTATCTAATAAAGCAAGAATCAGACTGCTTTCCATGAGAAATTTCCAAGGACTAGAATTAAGAATAATTCCATTTGAAAATAAAATGGTTTCCTGTGAGATTGAGTCCTTAGATTCAATATCAAAGTCATTTTTGAAGTTTTGCCTTTTACCTCATTATTTATTTGTTTTTGATTTTTTAAGACAGATTCTTGCTATGAGTAGTTCAGGATGAACTTGAATTAGCTATGTAGCTTATGCTGGTCTCAACTTGGGGTGATCCTCCTACCTCAACCTCACAAGTGCTGGGATTATAGGCATGTACCATCGTATTCTGCTAACTTCATTATTTTATAAAAAGGTTTTTACTTTTAGACTCATTCTTGGACATTCCCTGGTTTCTTCTCTCCCTCCCTCCCTCCCTTCTTCCATCCTTGTTTTTTTCTTAATCTTTCTATTTTTTTCACTATTTTGATTATAAAAGGATATCACAAAACAGATGATGACCCCAGAAACTATTTGCAACATATATTTGAAAGGAAAAAGGATTTTAACATATAAAGACATCTCATAAATCAATAAGTAAAACACAAAGCAGTCAATAGAATGTACAAAGGATATGATTTTTATTTTTACATAAGTAATTTGGAGATATATTAAATAACTGGAAAAAAGATGAACATCAGTAATAAAAGAACTATTTATTGTTACCCATTAATTACCTTATTTAAAATAGAACAGTGAGAACATTCAAACATGACAATGTGGCCTATTAAGAAGAATAGAAGGAAAGTAAACTCTCTACACTGTTCATGGAGATATAAACTCAGTTTTAATGCCAGGAGTGGGTGATCATAGTTCTGTTGGTATGAATGTAAGCCCTGCAGAGCTGCAAACACAGTAAAGAACTTGAAGGTCACTGCTCTTAACAGTCAGCTTTACTCATCACTGGGACAGAGCATCTGGCATCTATAGTCTAAGGAAGTGAGGTATATTTTGGTTCATGGTTTAAGAGGATTCAGTCCACGGTCAGGTGGCTTCAAGGCAGAAACAGCCTAACCCATGGCAAACAGTTGTTCAATCCATGGCAGCCACGAAGCACAGACAAAGGTTGGAGCTAGGGGCAAGAATACAGTTTTCTAGGTCCCACCTCCTAATAGCACAGCCAGCTAGGAATTCATCAATGCATTAATTTCTGATGAATATAGCACCTGCATGATCCATCACCTTCCAAAAGTCCCATCTCTGAATGCATGAACTTCTAGGGGCCATTTTAGATGTAGATTTTAACATGATCTAAATCATCTTGGTTATGTATGCATTTTTAAAAAGTAATATCACTTTTAGAAAAATATTAAAAATAGGGATGATGCCAGTATTTATAAAGATGATGCCTTAGAACTGTACCTAATAAATGAATACAAAACTTTTATAAAAATAATCCCAAGGTTCAGAGGTATAGTTTTGGGTTAACATTGGGCCCACTAAAATTTTATCTTCTGAAAGAATATATAATGAGATGAGAAAATGTTCATGATTTGTGTTAAGTGACAAACAAGTTATAAGACCAAATTTATAATTGTCTGCATTTACCATTCCTAAAACCCAGAAGGATATAGAATAAAATATAATTCATCTCTGGATAAGACAGGAAATGGTTTCTATTTTCTTTATTTTTTAAATCTGCTTTCTATACTAAAATCTCATATTTTTTGTAATAAGTGTTTTAAAAAGATCACAAAAGCTAAATTATGTACTTCAAAAATTTTAATTACAAATACATATGCATAGTTTCAAATTTATTATGCTTCATCTAGATTAGAATCTGAATATTAATTTACATTGTTATTCACTATGTTTGGAGCTAGCCCTAGGTATATTTGGATATTACAAGATTGAAGCATAGATAATTTAAGCACCATGCACAAAGCCTTGTGATTGTAACAGGATTAAAACCTATTTCTTGTGATGACAAATTCAGTATTTTTCCCCACTTATACTTAGATGCTTTTGACTCTGCCAAACACTTCACTAGTCACTGAATACCTTTTTTAGAAATTCACCACCCTGCCATCAACACAGCCTTTAAGCTGTTGTCTGCTGACCATTATGTTGACATGGCAAGAGAAAAGATAATTTTGAGGGCTTGTAACACTCAGTGTCCTGTAGTTCTTAGAACTGTAAACTGTTGGTTCAGGAGGAGGTGAAAAAAGGAAGGGTAAAGGACATGTGATTGCCATGTGATCAGAGGGGCACTGCTTTCCCAGGCCTCTGGCGTAGTAGTGCAAAAGATAATCTCTGACTGCTGTAGCAGACAATAAGTTTCCAGGATTGGTATAGAAGGAAGTGCTACACCACAGAAAATCTTTGAAGTTAGACTTAACTCATCAGTGTGACTTTCCAATTTATTTAGCCTTTGTCAGCCTCTGTTTACTACTATGCTTGAGAATGCAGATGATGAACCTATGATGTAGGATTGTTAAGAGGCCCAACACTAGAATGTGAAGTGAATTAATCCTTTTTAAAATACATACTCCTTACCTATGACAGACCTAATATAGATTGAAAATGTCTGAAGCCCCAAATGCAACTAACCTACTGAAGACCCCAGCTTAGTCACAACGCCCACTGTGGAGCATTGGCTGTGTCCCTCATCGTGTCACAGCAGATTGGGAGTGGTAACTCACTACTCCTATCTGGCACTAGGAGTAAAATACTGCATGTCAGCGGCCAGCAGAAGGATCAGCTTCAAAATTTAAAGTATGATTTCTATTGCATGCATATTGCTTTGATACTATTATGAAGTAGAAGTACCTTCAGTTGAATCATTGCATAGAATCTGTTGTTCTTACCTCACTCAAAGATTCAGTATTAAGCTTAATTTCTCCTTAGCAGTATGTCAAAATGTCTTGGTCTGAGATCCAAAAATTGAAAACGTGAGCAACCATCCTATTTTATTTCATAATATCTCCAACCTGAACTGCCCTGCCCCTTCCGTGTTGCCTGCACAACACTCTGCATCACTGCGGTGCTCCCATTCAGCCTGTTTAAAAGTCACTAGAATGACCGCCTTCTTCATGAAACTTGCCCTAATCATCCTGCTCAACACACGTACTTGCCTCTGAATTCCTGGATCCCATGACTACGCTAATGTGATACTTGCTGATCCTGTCTTCCAACTATTCTGTGTGATACTTGCCTCTTCAGGCATAAAAACTGTATCTTTAACATACAGCTTTTAAATCCAGTTAGAGAAGTTTGAGGAAGGCGTAAGAAAGGGAAACACTAAGAAATACATCCAGTCCAAAGGCTAAGATGGACGTTATGTCCTGAATGGTTAGGGGGTGAATGCAACAGAATTTCTCAGCCTCTGCACCATAGACCCTTCAGCTGGACAGTTCTCCGCTTATGGAGGAAACGTCCTGTGCTTTGGGAAGTGCTTATTACTATTGCTGGCCTCATCCACTGGATTCCAGCAGCCTCCCCTCTTCCATGTTTGTGAATGAAACATCCAGAATGTTCCCTGGAAGGTATAATCATCTATAGTTAGACCCTTCTGCAGTGAACAAATGAGGCTTTCTCTAAAGGTGAGAGGAGGAGACCTCTCAAGCGTCTAACATCAGGATTCCTTCATGTTGTTACAAAACTGTCACTTTTTTATAGCTATTATGTCAAAAATTAACATCTCTTTGTTTTCTATTAGGACTTAAACTTAATAAAAATCTAACTTCTGATCACAGATGAGGGATTATCTTTCTTTTCTTTTTACAGTCAAAGGAAACTGCACACAATAAATTCTACACATTGAAAAATGCAAGCCTTTTATATAAAGAACAAAGACATTTTTTAGTTAAATCACAGAAATATTATTTTGCTTTAGGCCATGTAATGGTGCATTGCAACTATAAATTATTTGCAACCAAAGTGTATGATAATTCCATAAAACTGCCTCCCTCTACTTCCAAATAATACATCTGGAAGGAAAAAGTCAAATGTGCTTCACCCTACAGCAAGACATAAAACTGTTGAAAAAGATCATTGCTGGCTTTCCTTTGAAGTTCCTGCTGCATTTCCATCAAGGGCACTGTTACTGCCTGTGCTGTGTCCAGCGTTCATACATTTACACTTAGCCCTTAACCCCTATCAACTCAGAAGATGACGCTGTTTTGGAGACAGAGACTTTAAAGAGGTAATTAAATTAAACTGAGTTAATTAGAATGTGCCTTAGCCAGTATGGATGGTGACCTTATGAGAAGAGGAAAAGAGATCACAGGGAAATTAGGGCCATCCACAAGCCAAGGACAGAGGCCTCAGAAGAAATGCACCTTGCCATCATTTGATCTTGGACTTCTAGACTCCCGAATTGTGAGAAAACATATTTCTGTTGTTTAAGCCACTTGCTCCATGGTACTTTGTCTTTGTAGACCTAGGAAAGCTAATATAAGAAAACACTATCTTGTCTTATAGGAATGCTATAAGGTCTGTGGTTCCCCCATTATCACGAATCTGCCTATCTGCCATGCTACCTGGATGGACTGGATATAATTAAATTTCAAGACTCATGGTGAGGTACCATATGACTCAAATTAGACAAGTTTCAATGAGGATATTTACAGGTATTTAGAAGAAAGAGAAAAATGGAAGCTCTGAAAATTGAAGGGCAGCAGATGAAATTAGGGATGGAATTTTCTTGCTGCTTCAAATACACTCTGGAAGTTGACCGCAGCCTACTCTGATGATGCGCTGAGAAAACCAACTAATAATCGCTGGTGCAATGACAGATGCCATTCTTAGTTTTAAAATATAATTCTGGTGCTTCCTAGCTGAATGCCACAATTTCATCAGTTATGCTTCTTTTTCCATATCTAGTAAATAGGGTGTCACTGATTGTGTAAAATAGTTACTGCCTCAGCATCTGTTTTCAGACCTGACATAATTGTTGGAAACTCCGTTATACCCTACTCCCTTTCATCTATTCTTTTTTGTGATATGGCGCACTAATTCTTCGTACCACTCACTCCAAAATGAATGTCAGCCTGAAAGCCTTGTAACCAAGTTCCCCTTTTGTGTTTACTTTCAATGAGACAATCCACAACCACTCAGGGAAAGCCTAAGGGATAACACATACGGTTCTGCAGGTCCCTGCCCCCAGTAACTTCTAGTTGAGCCTCCTACGGTCTACAGGTTGCTATTGGGCTCCCAAAGGCACCCCTAATGTCTCTGGACCTGCGAGTAATACATTTTCTGTTGCATGCATTTTGAGTGCATGTCCTCATTGCACCTCTCCACGCGCGTGTGCGCGCACACACACACACACACACACACACGGACACACACGCACACATATACACATGAACCTAACTTTCTCTCCAGTCACAGTTCCTCTAGAGAATGCTCAGTCTGATTTAAAACCACTCTCAAGGCAGACAGACCTCAGTCCACATTAGAATGAAACCATGACAATAGATATCATGACACAGAGTAAATATGGGGCCTGCTTCCTGATGAAGAACTGATTAGCCCAAGTGAATAAATGGATGGAGTGTCTGGCCCATAGAAGGCAATCTGGCAAATAATAAGTAATAATTGTGCATGTTTCCTATTTTTTAGTATAATCTCTTCTACTGTAGTTTTCATTGTTTTTACATACAATTTGTCTCAGGTTCCAAACTATGTAATTTATAAACTTGGAATGAAGGTATCCCACACAAGGTTTATTTTCATGTAAAAATGACTTTTTTTCTGAACTATTATCATTTGTTCATTGCAAAAGGTTGTGAACACTAGATAGATATTCTGAACAAGGCAGTTTGGGAAAATATATGGTAAGCTAGGAAAAATTATAGTTTAATCAAAGATAGTATGATTATGAATTAACCACAAATTCAAATTAAGGACAAATAAAATATATCATTTATATTAACAGTCACATCTTCCATTAAACATTGCCTTTATTTCATATTGCATATTTAGAATTTACAAACGGCTGATGCTTCAACATGGCAGAAATGCTCCACGATTCTTGAGGATTTTGAAATATTGTCTCAAATGTACTTAGTGTTATAAATATACACAGGAAATAATTTCATGATTATGGTTGCTTCAAAGCACTGATGTGAAACTAAGGATGATTTCATTATTATTTCACTTGCTCAAGTACTAAGATGAGATTTTGAATTTATTTATAGTAGCAACTTTTCAAACATTAATTTATTTGCATAGTTATTAATATAGTCTTGACCCCTAAAACTCTCTTTTTCTTAAAGTTAGCAGTGTGATTTCTAGGTCTGCATTATTGGAAATATCTGATGCATAGATTAGATTTGATGTTAATGGATCATAATTATTTTTATTATTATAGAATAAAAACAAGTTTTCATTTTAGAAGATATGAAAATGAATACAATGCTGTTATTTTAAAAAATCTCAAGTTTAAAATTTATAAAATCTTATCAATTATGCTGTCATATTTACAAGATGTGGGAATATTAGCACTGCAAGACATAAAAAGGTTCCATTTATTTACATATTGAACAGTTCATTTTAACAATGCTTGTAACTACAAGCACCAATCACTTCATTGAGATTATAGTGGAAATCAAGAGAAAAGTTGCAAAAAAAAAAAAAAAAGACTGAAACAGAAAAAAGCCATCTGACTATGGTGAGACAAATGTATTAAATTCAACTCATCTCAACAACTGCTTCTTAGATAGTTATTATGTATTTTACACAGTAAAGCACCGAGATGCTAAAAAACCATGAAGACAGGTTAGAAAAGGAGATGGAGAGAAAAAAGAGGTGGGAGAAAAAAAGGTTGCAACCACACCTTTGTCAGATGAGTCTGAGAAATTTACCCTGTGTTTATGTTAGAAAAATAGCTTAACATACTAAATAGGTACACATAGTTAGCACATTCACCTTCCATTTATAAAAGCAGGGAAAAGGACTTCGAATTCCCCAGATGAGTCAGGCCCATTTAGAGCACTCACAGGGAACTGCCCACCTCCAGGGGGTTTCTGCCACTCTTCTCCATAGCCCCTTCCTACTTTGATCAAAGTGGGAGGGGCCCACTCTTTTGTTTGGTCCTGACAGTCTAAGAAGGGAATGTACACTGGCACCCTTCACTGGCTTGTCCCCACCGGCCACAGTCCCCTATCATATGAAAAGCCACTTTCTCATAGAAATGGAAAACTCACAGCAAAGCTCTGTAAAAAGGCAGCCACTAACAGTGTTCACAGTACCTTAAAATTTCCTGGAAGCAGTTTTTACCATGGTTAAGGAAATCACTTTGGGCACCATGACTTTAACGGCACCAGAAAAATAACAAGGCATTAAACAAGCCTTATCCTTAATGGTCTAGAAGGGACAGAATAGGGGGAAACATTCAAATTACCCCAGTCCAACTAATGGCACATCAATCGATGTAAATCTATTACTCAAGGTTCTTTAATAACCCTGGAGTTTCTCCTACAGTCAAAAAAGAAGTGTGAAATAAGGTGACTGACTACTATCCTCAGATTGTACTAGAAAGTGCTGCTGTAGTCACTGCAATTTGGGGCGCAAAAATTGGGCAGAATAGGGAAGGAATGCAAGAACAATTTCAACTCCAACTACAAATTAAATAGGTTCTTACAGTTTCCAGTAATCCACATAGGCATGAGGACTGGGAATATTACAAGTTGGAAAAGGACGTGCAATTTGGGCCCAAAGAAGGTTTTCCGGGGTCATTTGGATTGAGCCCTCACTTTTGAGGTGAAGAAGAGGGATCCAGAGGGTGTGCTGACTTCTGTGAGACAATACAGTGACCTAAATAGACAGAGAGATTTAGAGCCCAGGTCTTCTGTTACTTCCTTTGGTTCTGCAAAACTGTGTGATATAAGTTGATGGGAATGACCAAGGTCTAGAAAGGTGGTGGAAGGTGGCAGTTGGGAAAATTATTCAGCTCTTAACACACATGTAAGTAAGTGATGCCTCCATGTCTTCAGTCCTCAATTACAAAGGAAACAAAAAGCTGTACTCACCTGTGGGGAAAAATTCACTCATTTTCTTTTTGTAGATTTTGAAGTCAACTTCTAGGAAGACACAGAAGATGATACGATCCACCTAGAGGCAAATGATAAACACTCAAAATGAATGGGAATGTGGCAGGTGTTTTACCACAGCATGTCTTAGAACAAACAAAAATGAGTGGAAAAGCCTCATATAGATCTTTGCTGCTATCCTGGTAACTTCACAGCCCTAAATGAAGTTCAAGGGTATGTGTGGGTGGGTGTGTGACAGAGAGAGACAGGGAAAAGGAGAGAGAGAGAGACAGAAAAGAGTGTTGTATGAGTGTGTGTGTGTGTGTGTGTGCGCGCGAGCGCGCGTGCTCCACATATAAATAAACCCACAGGCTCTTTGGTGGAAAGAGTTTACATAAATCAAATAAGAAATAATAAATGACAATAAGCCACTTTGCAGCAAGCTATAAATAAGAGCTGAGATTCCGGCAGGATACCCAGACTTTATGTTCTATAAAACAGCCACATGAGAGGTATACAGCAGAATGACAATAAAGTATGTCTGTAAACAAAGAGCTCTTTGTCCTATCCTTGTTAGACAAATATATTTATTAAACCTGTTAGTATTTGAACATGGCCTGAAGAACTTCCATGCAGTTTAATTTGTACGAAGTCACTTGCTTTTAGCCTAACACACTTGGAAATGTAACAGAAATAAAATGTCATTAGGTGACAGTGATACAAGGTCAATATAGCATTTAATTTGGTAAATATTGTTGAATAAGTAAGCATCACCTCAAAAGTAAAATGTATACACAGTGCCTTTTCTCTCTTCAAGAGCTTCTACATGGAAGGAGTTTCTTTGGGACATTTACAGAGTAATGTGATAAACAGAGGTGAGAGATTCACAGTAACTCACCTATATTTGACATTAAGCCAGTGACTCCATTTTGTGTCTTGAAAATAAATATCCCTTTAGCTCCTTTCATTTTAACAATATCAAAAAAGTTTAAAAATCACCCAGTCCATCAAAGTGCAACTGGAAAATTGAAGAGAAGCAGGGCAGTAGGAAAGGGAAGTGGAGGTGTGAATGCAGCGGGACAAAAAAGCACTTAAATGAATGTCATCCTTCTAACATTTCAGTTTTCCCAAACAAGGCTGTAGATCCTGTTACCAAGAACAGACAGAGCCCTGTAAGACAGAAGATCTACAGGGGCAAAAAGAGAAGGCAGGGAGCCTGGAGTGTAGGCTGATCTCCACTTCAGCCAGGGCTGAAGGCCTCCTGGTCAGTTGCTGGACTCTCCTGCTGTCATAAACAAAGGCCATGCCCCTGACCTTGGCCTCATAAGATGTACTAGAAGGGAAAGCAGCTGGACTTCAAAAACAGAAATACTGGCATGCAGATAGCCACATTTCTTCTCTTTTGTTTCCACTTTCTGGTCTGGGGTCTGGTCCTGCCTGAAAAATCATGCATGTTTCTACAAATGCAAAAACTGCCCTACTCATTCACTCTCCAGATGAATGATACATTTGGTTGAATCAACGATTAACTCTGTGAAATAATTAATGTGCATCTCCACTCTCCTTACAGTATGTTTATGTCCTGTGGCTAAAGCTCAGAATCATAATGTTGAGTGATAGAAATGAGTTGCCAATGGGCATATACTCCGTGATAACATTTCTACATAATTTTAAAGCATAAAGATGCAACAGTGCAGAGATCCATTCATAAGTACAACTAAAATGACTACTTCATAGGTCATTAGTCTAAGGTAGCTCCCGAGTCTGCAGTCCCCATGTAAGCAAATTGAGTGCAAATGGTAACAAGAAACTTAAGGTCAACTAACCAGAAACCTCCAACAACCCTCTAATTAGCATATTGCCCTTGGTGTGATTCAAATAAGACTACTCCTCCACTTCAACCTGTCAAATATTTTGTCTTGTATCCATGTTCACCCCACAAAAGCCCCTTAGTAGAGCCCAGAACCACATGCAGTCTGGAGCTGCCCAAGTTATAGATCCCTGTCTGCTCAGACAAAATCTAATATTTCTGTATACCTCAGGTTATCTTTTACCAGCACTGCTACATGGAAAATACAAAGGGATGACACATACGACTTTAGGATGGGGAGGGTTTCTGGGAATGGTGGGAAGGTAAAGGAAAAGATAGGCATTGGATTGAAATTTTATTTATTTAGAAAAAAGAAAGTTGATAGAACTATGAGGATAGATTAATAGCCATTAACTACGGTGAAAGGTACATGGCTATATTATTTTCTATAGCTCTTTTGTGTGTTTGAAATTCTTCATAACTAAGTACTATAAAATTAGCAATAAGATTATGTTTGGCCACATTATCTTCCCTTAGATACACTATTCTCCACCTGCACTCTGGGAGCTAGGTGGGTTCACATGTTGCTCTGCAGTGAGGACACTGGGTCTTCTACAGGGCAATGCAGCATTGTGGTTCAGTGTTACTTTTGGCATTTTACTGGGCTTCTCTACATGATTTTCAGTGGGATGATATTAACATTACATCAGTTGAGGTTTAGTCAGGGAAGCTGAACCCTGAGTGATATAAGAGTTTTATTACAGCAACTAGATCTCATTCAACTATTGGAGGAAGATGGCAAGTAAGTGTTCAGAACAGGATGCTTGGCGGAACAGAGAGAATTTCCTAGTCAGGGTCTCATTCTGGATATTTCATTGAATAGCATGTAGAGAAACTCATTAAAGTGCAAAAAATAACAATGTTCCTTTTTACAGAGAAGTAACCTGTCAAGGCTACTTAAATACCAATTACTTCCTACAAAATGAACTTTTGTTGGTCCCAGCCCATCTTCTCAGCCAGTATCTTAAAGCAGTTATTCATCTACTCTTCTGTAATTAACTTCACATATTAAAAATGACTCTTAATTTCTAAACAAATTGTCAATAAAGTGCAATTGATCCCCAATGCAAAATATAAAAGCAAATAATATGTGATATCTTGTTATTTTTTGGAATTAACAACCTGACATGAATCATCTTCATAGTTTAACCAGGAGCCTTCTGAAGAACCAGGTGGTGCTGATCTTGTATCACTGGCGCATGGTACACATCCTCACATGTCACAGGAGCTCTGTGGCTATTTGTAGAGTAAACGGCTAGGCAAACAGGCTTACTAACACATATGTTTTAGTGAGGTCTGTTTAAGGATAGTTTTTCAAAATGTCTGGTTCAAGAAATAAAAAGTAAGATACTTAGAAGGTAGACTTTCCTTTATTTTTGCCAGAAAACCTGTGCACAGTTTTGTGGAGAACCCTGAATATGTTTGCAAAGTAAAAAATTTTATATAAAGTTATCTATTGTCTATTATATAAAGTTATATGACTTACATTGTCATTTATTTTCTATTGATGTTATGCTCAGTACAATGGCTTTCTAGGACCATGGGGTGTGTTTTTGTTGTTGTTGTTGTTGTTAGTTTTGCAATAGCAATCATTACATCTATAAACTAATGCATTAAAATCTAAATTTTTTAAATAAAGAGATAGTATCAAGTATGGAGAAAGATATATATTGAAATTAACTTTCACATACAACTTTAAGGAGTAAAATTTGGTACAACCACTTTGGAATGTTATTTGCCCGTGTTGATTGAAGCAGTTGAATATTCATGTACTCTAAGATCTAGCAAATTCCTTGGTAGGTAGACACCAGCAAAATATAGTATATATGGTACATGTTTAGATTTCAAAAGTTATTAGAGTAAAAGACACTTTGCCATTAATCCCCCTGTACTCCAAAAACACTAACCCCATCATTCTTGTCACTTCCTGAGGCAGTTCTAGAAGTCCTCTTTTACATTTTTATGATGTGTGATAATAAATATGGTGAATGGTGTGTCATGCACCATGCAGTGGAGAAGCAGGCTTGTAAAAATATTCCAGTGTGTACTTATCTATCTCATTCACCAGATGTAGCACTTTGCAACCTCTGGATATACTGTGAAGCCAAATTACCACAAACAGTAAATATTTTTAATGGATTCAGGGCATCAAGGCAACCACAGCAGTGCAACGAAAGACCCTGATGAAAGAGGACTTCTAGAGCTTCTTCAGAAAGAGGCAAGAATAATGGGGTAGGTGTGTTCTAAATGAGGGGTGTGTTTGGAGGGAGTTTATGACAATATGTTTTTTACTCTAACAATTTTTTTCATTTAACCATTCACTGTATTATTAGATCACATCTTGTACTTGTATGTTAACCAAAGAAAAATGACAAGATGTTTACAGTTTTATTCATAATATTATTGAACTGGAATCTCCTTAAATGCCCATAAATGGCAAAATGAATAAATTAATTATGATGCATTCAGACAAAGGAATATTACAAGCCAATGCATAGGGTGGAAATGAAAAAAAGGAACTATAATTACTCACAAAAATATAGGTAAACCTTATAAACATGTTCCAAAAAATCATCCAGAAAAAGTACACATTGCATAATTCCATTTCTATGAAGTTCAAAACCATTACAGAAATAGATAAAAATCTCCTGTGGTCTGAGAAGTTAGTGAAGCGATTACTCGGGAGTGAGAGTAGCAGAAAAGCAACCCAGGGGATGCCTGGCATCCTGTCTCTTTGATCTGGATGTCGGTTCCCTGGATGTGTTCAGTTTGTGAAAATTTATCAAGCTGTGCACTCAGGAACTATATGTATGTTATACTTCAATAAGAGTTTTTTTGAAAGTTCAAAGTCTTATGTTACATTTGTCTTGGTCAACAATCAAAAATCTATTTTCATTGATTTAGAGGTCAAAATAGTCCTTTAAATCTGACCTTGTAAGGCAATCTCTCCATATATTTCTAGTGATGCCAACTGCAGCTCACCCATCAAAGTATAAAGGAGTAAAGATGTATTTCTTTCACCAAGATATCCATTAATCCACAGTGGGGTTTTTTTGCCCCATAAACATGATGACGTAAATTCTATTAATCTTTTCACGATTGTATCCACTGCCCCTCTGCCCCTGAAGAGTGAAGCAGGTTTGGAACATCTGCAACTGACCTCCATTTCTCATGTCTACCAGCCACAGGGCAGCCGACACAGCCACAATTATCCTGTGCTCAACGATACTGGGAGGATGAATGGATTCTGATGAATGTAATTTGTTTTCCAGTGACAAATATTCAGAGATGTAGTGTGCATATAAAATGCTGCCATAACTGAGGACTGCTGCAAGGCAATCCTGGGTAAGCACAACCTGATGGACAGCTAGGGCAAGGTCTCAGTCTTTCCGCAGGAGAAACCAACAGCCTCACCACTGCAGACAGAGGGAGTGGGTGTTTCTCATAGTGACTTCTACCACTAAGGTGAATTAAATTTCAGGATTTAAGCATTAAATGTGTGCAAGGACAGTTTTCAAGAGGATGGAGCATCAGGATTTTGAAACTTCCTTGGTGCCCTAAGTTAAGATAAGCAGAATGGCAAAAGGACAAGGTTGCTCACTACAAATTAACTACCCAAGAAGAAGCCGAGTTGGCTGGATGTTAGCCACTCCTCTTAGAAGCAAATGAGAGGGACCTATTCTTCTTCCAGTGTATTAGTTTCTGGCTTCAACATAATAAATAACCATAAAATTAATGATTTAAACAAACTTTATTATCCCATTGTTTCCCAGTGTGTTGGAAGTCCAGACCCAACCTACTTGGGTCTTTTGCCCAGTTTCCAAAGCTACAATCAAGGTATTATCTACATTGCAACCCTTACCTAAAGCCAGGGCTTCTCTTCCAAGCCCATTCTGCAGAGCAGCTGACAGAATTAAGTTCCTTGCAATTGTTGCATTGAGATCCCTACTTTCTTTCTAGTAACTGACCGGGGAGAGAGATTTTAACATCCAGAAGTCACCTACTATTCCTTATGTGGACACTGACAGGGTATTTCTTTCTTCTAGACCAGAAAAGCCTTGCTGACTTTCTTCCTCTCCAACCTCTAGACTCTGCTTTAAGGGCATTCTCCCTCTGAATTATCCCAATGCATTAAATATCTTAATTATATGTGTTTAAAAAAAAAAAGGAGTGCACAGCTCAGGGTGAGTACCAGCCTCTTCAAGTATGTCTTAGACTTCTAACCCCATGTCACTTGTCTCCAGTTTGACTTGACCATTGACCAGCTCTGTGACCTTGAATAAGTGGCTTAACTTTTGTGTACTTCAATCTCCCTGTCTCTTGAATACATGCATTTATCCCATGGGGTTTAGTGGCTTATAACAACATGCTTTTATTAGCTCATAGCTCTCCAGGCCCAGTGTCTGGCACAGTGTGACTGGGTTTTCTGTTCAGGGCATCACTAGGTAGGAGTCAAGATGTCAGCTGATCTGATCTGTGCTCTAGAGGCTCTAGAAATCCATTCAACTCATTCTTGGTTTTGGCAGAATTCAGTTGCTTGTAGTTATAGGACTGAGTCTCCAACTCCATGCTGGGGTTTACTCTGAGCTCTTAGGGTTTGCCTCTGTTTTTTGCCATGTTTTTGCCTCTATCTTCAAGCCAGAAAAGTTGTACCAAATCCTTCTTGCCCTTGAATCTTTTGAATTTCTCCATGTCAGATTCTTACACCCAGATTCAAAAAATATGTGCTCTGCGGTTGGCCCACCTAGACAATCTCCCTATTTTAAAACCAGCTGACTTGAGATCTTAGTTACATGGCAGAGTAGTGTATAGCTTCTGGCTTGGGTAACTGGCTTGTCTGCCACAGTTGTCCAGAATGATCACATGGCATATTCTATGGTCACAATCAGATGAGGCTATCAGGGGTAGTTGGCGAAAGTCATTCTCTTTTTACACCTCTGTGGAATTCTGTCTTAGAAAAAACATTTACAAAATGACCCAGAGGACACATAAGCAGCTCTGTTTTTATATGGCCATCACAGCTGGCAAGAGGAAGGGAGGCTGAGTGAGCTGACAGCTGAGCTGCTGCACTGCACACCTTTCACCAGACCCTGCAGGAGCCCACTCTCTTGCATTAACATCACTGACAAAGTGTCACAGAGGCTAGTCCTCTGCTCCTTGCTTGAAGGTATTAGGTATGTTCACACTCACACTCACCACCCCAGAAGTTAGAATTTTTGCTTCCAAATTTCACAATGGGAAATTTTTTCTCTCCATGCTCCCAGAGATGCTTGGATGACTTCGAAAGCATTTATAATCTGTAAGCACTTAAAGGGCATTTTTGCATTTTGAAATTGCTTCTGCGTGCATGAAAAGGATTCTTTACTTGGCGGGATGTGGGGTTTTTTGCAAACCCAGTACATCTGTCATTACTCCATGGCAGCACAATTCAGAGTCTTCCTGTTTTGTTTTGATAAATTGCTCTTTTTGACTTTTCTTCAACTCAGTAAGAAAAATGGCCATGTATCTGAAGAAGCAAGAGTTATTTTGGTTGGAGCTGGAGGCTCATTCGTACAAGTTAATTTTCAGGCCTGCCTCATATTGATCAAACTGGACACCCTCGTGAATGGCACAGCTGTTGTGGTCCTTGAAGCTGTTTCATATGCTTAGCATAGAGCAGATGCACATAAGCACATGGACTCAGAACTCACGGTTCTAAATTCCAGCATGGCGAGCATGACTAACCCAGCCCTAGTAAGCAAATAAATGATCCTGGGAGACACTGGGGGAGAAATGCCAATGAAAGGTAAAGAACTGACTTCCTTTCACAACTGCCCAAGAGAACTGCTCACCCATGGTGACCCTCTCTTCCTGAAGTCAGCCTATATCCCATAAGGCTTTCATATAGCAGGAAAGGGGCCAGAACTCTTCTTTCCATGTGATGTGACTCTGAAGGACCCTCTGATGGGCTGATGTCCCCCTCCTAGTCATGCCATGAAGTTTTAATCCCTAGTAACTGAGAAAATGACTGTTTTTGGAGATAGAATATTGAAAGAGGTCATAAAGTTAAAATGAAAGCTAAGCATGAGCCCTAATCCAATATGACCACAGTTCTCTTCTAA
This sequence comes from Hydrochoerus hydrochaeris, assembly GCA_004027455.1. Lineage (NCBI taxonomy): Eukaryota > Metazoa > Chordata > Mammalia > Rodentia > Hydrochaeridae > Hydrochoerus > Hydrochoerus hydrochaeris. The sequence continues at coordinate 22,167 of PVLA01009945.1, forward strand.
AGAAGGGAAGTAGCTGCAGACAAGCACAGAGAGAGGACTCCATGAAAACACAGAGAGAAGAGGCTGATGTGAAAATCAAGCAGAGAGGTTCAGGAAAAACCAGTCCTGCGGACTCTTTAATGCGAGCTCTCCAGACTTCAGAACTGAAAGAAAAATGATTAGCATTGTCTAAACTACCTAGTATGTGGTGCTTTATTATGGCATCCCTGGCAAAATGCATTATTCCAGCCTCTGAGTTCCTTCTTGGATGGGCTGAATCCTTTGCTGTTACTATCACAGTTCAATTTTTCCTGTCTTGGATTCCCTCAGGTTCACTCTTTCTCCTGGGATAGGTCAATAGCATCATCTAAGAATCTCCTGTTTGCAAATCTCCCTCTTGTCTCCTACCTGAAAAAAGATGACATATGACCACAATTCTTCATTTTTGATGAGCACGCCTTTTTCTTCATTGTTCCCTTTTTCTATGCCATTTACAATACTATGAGTAGCAGCAGCCAATCACATGCAAAGCCCTTCACCTGAAGTCTGCCCAACAGGTGACTTTGCTACCTGCTTATTATTAATTGGAGCAACCATATGTGTGGATAACCAGTGGTCAACAGGTCAGGATTCATTTTGTGAAAGATCATTCAAAGCCAACATAAACTATACATGTGACCCAAATCATGTGGCAGTACATGTTGAGATTTGGGCCCCATCTGACACTCATCTTTGGGAACCATGTTTCTCAAAGCTTCTATGGATCCCATTCTAGGCCTGGCAAAGTGGCTCCAAGGACAACTGTGCCATGCCAACCAAAAATTAGAGCAAGGCTTTACTTGACTAAAGCAGCTCAGGACTGAGGCACATCTCTGCAGATGTAGCTCTTGTCTAATAAGGGGTGTATCTTTCTAGATGAAATAATGGATTTCCATGTGGTAAAAAGTACATCACTTAGACATGTTTTAATTCCATAACAGTTATATGTGCCCACCTGGAGGTCCACAGCTTCTCAGGTCTGGTGGTACGTGCAAGCCAAGCCCTGGTAAGACATTTGCAACTTTTTTGTCTAAGCACTTGTTTAGATTAACACACTCTGATCAAGTATTTAGAAAGTTGGATATTTGGAGAATTGACAAATGGCACCTTAGTAGCCTCAACCAAAGACTGGCAAGACTGGACATTGAAATCCTCCTATTTCACCATCTTTGGGCTGGAAAGTCACACTTCCCCAAAAGGAAGAACTTTTAATTCTTCAGGGTGACAAAATTATGGTGCACCCTAAATTGGCCTTCTTCACCACTGTGTCACTCACAGGTAATCTGCAGTACCTGCACTCTAATCCCTGTTTTAGGGTCGGCTTTCAGGAGAACCCAAGGGTGGGAATAAAATCAGTCAAATATCAATATAATCTCTCAACCTTTCCAAGATTAATTTTACGTAATTGAGCATCTAATTAGGTGAAGGTAGAAAACTCTTTGCTGAACTCTGTTGTCATTTGTACAGTGCCCTCAAATTGAGAAGACAGTGGCAGGAATGTCTTTTGACTCAGATTTGTTCCTTGCCATCTAGCCTGTGACATGAAATTACCCTTTCAATGTTGCAGCTATTGTTCATCAAGTGCTTGTGTCAAATCCCCCACCCAGCTGCAATCCTCTATTATATATTTCATACTCTGGCTTCTCAGAACATTCTGTTTCCTCTTTCATTGGATTAAGAACATCTGCAGAGGTGGTTCTGATATAAAAGTTAATAATTACTCTTTGTCACTGTAATTAAAAATTTCAAGGAACAATTGTCATTCGCTGCTGATTATGAAGTTGCCCAAAAGGGATGGTGCTTTATAAAGTCAATGAATTATGACCTTAAAAAATGCTCTTATGGGGAGAAATAAAAATCTCTTCTTATAAGGACAGTCACAGGATATCTGTGAAGCTTGGTCACAAGGCTCTCAGAAATGGGCACCTACGCATTATTGTGCAAGGTCCTCATAAAGATCATTTCTTGAACATTTTCATTAGTATCCAATGCTGAGTGTCAAAGGGAAGCTCAAATAGAAGAGCATCTTTGTTAGGACATAAGCTGTTTCTCTTGTGCTGGGGTCCCTCCCACTCCTGCAAGAAAGAATCATTTTGTTTAAAAGACAAACTTCAAGAGAAAATTTTCCCTTCAGTAACTTTCCAGTTTCATGTGTCAGACAATAAGAAGTAGCAGACCAAAATGGTTCTGTCCACAGCTCCCCTCAGGCTGGGGGCAATGGCGTGCTTTTGTGGTACGATGTGAGCGTCTGTCGTGTGCTGTATATAACAGTCTGTTCCATCACTATCAGCCCTCTTAGTCGCCCTCTAACTTCTTGAACGTGCACAATTTATTCTAAACTGTGGACCACCACTTTTCATATTTATCTCTTTAGAGCAACTGTATTGCATATCATCTCTCCATGAGCACAAGACAGAGGATCCTGTCCCCACCTCCCCCCCCACCCCAGCTAGGCTGTTCCCTGGCCAGGGTAGGGGACACAATCTTTCACTTTGCTATCTTCGCCTATCAATCTATGTAGCCAGGTGAAGGTCCAGAGAAAGGTCTCAGTTGAATTGTTGGGTCCATAGGATCTGAATGACCTAATCAGGACATTTCCCTGATTTGATGGCTCCAAAAGAAAGATCATTTGGAAAAAGGTTAGAAATGTCAGGCCCTATTTCTCTGTGTGCCTGCAAGAAGTAATCCTAGATAGGTTTAAGCAAAGTTGGTTTACACCTCACCTGTTACCAACTCATGTTTCTCAGTGGTCTTTACCAATTAAGTGCTTTGTAAGTGTTTACTAGAATGTATCCTTGAGGGCCAGGTCTCCCTTACAGTCGCTGGGAGATGGTACTCTAAAGTGAAACTCCTGTGACATTCTAATGCACTTGCAGTTTTGTCACATTGTCTTGTCTTTAATGTACTGAATAAAATGCTCATGGCAGTATCTATATAAAAACAATGCTTCTCCTTCCAGAGCAAGATGGGCAAACTTATACAGGTGCTTTGAATCCTCATTCTCCCCTCCAGCCAGAAAATCAAATTGTGACTTTTTTCTGGTACTGGGGATCAAACTCATGACCTCTCACCTGCCAGGCAGGCACTTATACTGCTGAGCTAAATCCCCAGACCCAAGAGCCAGTATTTTGTGTATCAATACTGCACTTGCACAGCAGAGGTAGACAGATGATAGACAGGCACACAGACAGAGCCAGACAGTGGTGGAACAAAATTAAGACACAATTTAAAAAATATTTCTGCTTCAGATGCAATATTAAGGTATAATTCAGTCTTAAACTTTACATTTAAAAACAAGTAATTATAAATATCAAAATTTTCTCAGGGGAAGGGAAGTTAAGGAATAGGAACTAGTAAGTGCTGCTATGCTAGAATACTGCTATGCTAGACTCTTCTATGGTTTCAAATGTGTTAGCTTATGTCATCAGATTACTACCTGTGAAATAGCAATCAGAATACTAATTTTGTAGTTAGACATTCTTCTTTTCTGCTTTTAAGCAAAACAATTCAAACACTGACCAAAGAATAATAATAATAAAGATGACAGTGAAAGGAAATGAAAGAATATATAAAACACAGTAATGTCAACTTCATGGTAACTTTGTTGTCACTAGAGACACACAGTAAAAAAGAACAATAATAGTCAGGTATCTTCTACGATTATTTTAATAGAGAATAATAGAATGATGGCTTTCTGAAAATGGTGAACAGATGTCCCACCCTTTATACTAATCTTATTATAGAACGTCTGCTGCTGTAATCCCTTAAAAATCTATTTTCCAAACTCATTCTGCTGTGACATCTGTGATGCTAAATGCTGCAGTGGCTCCTTCTTGGTTTTACTGATGTTTCTGATACCACTTACAGGTCAACACTTAAAGGCAGTAAAAAGAAAGACTTGGTTTGCATTTTTAGCAGGAAAAGGGTGCTTTATTTGCATCTGTGCTGTACCATCCAACCATACTTCAGCAGGAGAGGAAATGCTCAAATTCCACAGATACACAAATGGAATTGGCATATTGGTGCAATTTATAGCAACTACTCAATTGCTTGGAGAGACACATTCCTAAAATAACATCGCCAAAAGTCCACATGAAACTTTCCACCTGAAGTACAGATTTGTTCCATGGACTTAACTGGATGATTTATTCTTTAAAAATCCTCTCGGATATACTTTTGGAAAAGTTGAGAAAGGGAAGTGAAACTTTAATGCTGTGAACAGATGTAAAAAGTATTTGGAAAGATCCACTGATGATGTATTTGTAGAAACGCTTCAACCAGGATTCTATTTTTCTACTTAATTTAATTTCTTAGTTGTGAAACACATACAGATAGTCTGGAAAATAAATTACTGTAGTTGATGTGTGTTTAACTTTGAAGTTAAAGTTTTGGGGAAATGGATATCAGGGAGCCATGAATTTTTCAATGATGTCAGGGTACAGTTTGAAAAAGCACTGGTGAACAGGGAATTATTTTGTTATTTTTAGAGAGTCTCATCCCTGCCATGACGAATTTCCATGTGTGCTCCATGGCAGCCTGTATGTCGTGGTCTATCTCAGCAACTCTGACCATTAGCCATGTTTTTCCTAGCCAGTGGGGTGAGTGGTTAATAGGACCCCTCTAGATAACATGAGCCACGGTCTTAGGTAAAGCTTAAGACTTCTGTTTGGTGCATGATTAGGAAATTACTTTTTCTGCCAAAACAGGTTAAAATCACATTCTCACTGCCACCCAGGGGGACAAATTCAGTACAAAGAAAGGTCAGGGTGCTCAGAATAGAGAAAATTGCTAATTTACAAGTAAATAAATATTGAAGAACACTTCCATTTTGTAGAATATAATGGAAGAGTGAACTAGTGCAGAAACCAGTTAGAAAGATTTGATTAGTACAAACTAATAAAAGTCTGTGACATCCCTGCCACTCTAGTTCAGGACAAAACCAGTGGAGTAAGCTAAGAGACAATTTCATGATGCTACTATAAAATAGCTTAGAATGTTGATGATTCTAAATGGGGATCTACCCTCCTTCTAACTCATCCTGATGGGCTGAGAAATTTTGATGAGCTGCAAAGTTCCTTAAACATACATTTTTAAATCTTAGAACTACATTTATTTTTTGAAATTTCTACTTAATTATATGTTCATGCTTATTTTAGTACAAAATTTCTCTTACCTTAAATGTTTATATGAAATGGGGTTTCTAAAGAGGTTATATTTCCACCTTTGAACTACAAATTCCCAGACCATGTGACAAGTTTTGGTTTTAAACAGAGTGCTTGCTTTTTCAAGAGAGGTGCTCTACTCTCAAACCTGTGGTATACTGGATAACAATAAAGAAATGGGATTATATTTAGTCTAGGACTGGGGATTTAGCCCGGCAGCATAAATGCCTACTTGGCAAGCGTATAAGTTTGTGAGATCGATCCCCGGTACAAAAAAGAAAAAAAAAATTAGTCCACATTTTGTGTTGGGTCAGTAAAATATGGCTAATGATAGGCCAATATCACAGGGCAGAGATTATCCAATGCAATGATGTATAGGAAGAAACTATTATATAATAGCGTAACAGCTATTGACTATATGGTAGCTATCACTTAACAAAATTTGTTGGTCTGGATGTAAGATTATTATTGAACATCTTTAGAGTATTCAGTTTGTAGTGAAGCTATAAGCCAAAATAATTTTTTTAAATTCTGAATAATTATATAATTCACCATCACAATGGCCTCTTCTTCTGGCCATCACAGTTAATTATTGCAACAAGTAAGATTATCTCTTAGCATGTTCCATTGCATAACTCAGCTCCTCGACTTGGAGATAAGCCCAGTAGAGGGAGGTGCTCTACCATAAACAACTTCACACCACCAAAAGCCATAGTTTGCAAATTTTAGCATGTTTTAAACTTTCAGGTTGAGTAAACATGCTGCATCCTAGCTTTCTTCACAAATGGGTAGGGATTTAGTGGGATGTCAAAGAATCAGCACTTTGAAATTGTTCCCCACTTGTGAACATTTCTGGGGTTTTCTTCATATGATCTTTTTTGATAAGAATAACAGTCATTGAATTTAGAGCCCACTCTACTCCAGTTTGACCTTACTTTAACTAATTACATCTACAGCAAGCCTGTACCAAATAAGATTACACTATGAGAGTGCATATCGGCGTGTATATGAAGGGAGTGGGCACTGTCAGTTCAGCCTCCAAGCCCTAACTTTGAGTACAGTTATTTCACCAGCTGGTTATACCACAGTGTCAATAAGTGACACTTTGTGTGTTTTCCTATATTATTGTTCTGGGTCATTAACAGACTATTTAATGTCATTTTACAAAATGACCTCTTAACTATTAAGAAACACATTTTAATGTTGTCTATAATATCTCCTATTCTTTATTCAAAATAACTAATGATAACAAACTACCAAAATGATATTCTCGTTAAACACTGCTGCTGGACTCTACTCTAGTTCTTCAATGAGATATTTTTGTTGTGCCTTGAATCTATCCGTATGCTATGATATATCACTGTGTATTGCATATGAAGTTTTCTCTCAATAAACACTGAGTTGAATACACATGTGATGTGATAAAAAAATAGGGTGAATGTTTAATTCATAAAACTTATTACAACAAAAGACACATTGTCAGTAATCACCATCAAATTGTTCCCTAACCCACAGTTTCTTACTCCATAGTTCTTTCTTCTTTCTAAAGCAGTTTTGGAAGTTCCTTTATGTGAGTGTCATTATTTGTGCTGTCACAGTTGCCTTGATTTCCTGAGTCAATTCAAAACATTGATCTTTTGCAGTTATTTTGAATTTGGAGAAGAGTCAGAAGATACAAGGTCCCATATCAGGTAAAAAAAGGCAAGGAGGACACACTCTCATGTTTTCATGAGCCTGCCTTTCCATTGTGTGGCACTCAGCAGCAGCATTAAGTGTACTCTTACCACAGATTGTAAGCACACTCATGAAAGAGGACTTCCAGAACTGCTTCAGAAAGTGGCAAGAATGATGGGATAAGTGTGCTTGAACTGAGGTGGAATACTTGAGAGGGGTAAATGCTAGGTGTCTTGCTGTAATGAATATTTCAAATGTAATCATCACCTCATATTTTGATGAGTTTTGCCTTTTTTCTGTGAGCAAGAATAGGGATTGTGGAGAACATGATGTGTAAGGCAAAACCTTCACTGTTTTCAGGGAGATTTTCCTGGACAGAAAAGATAAACTTTTCACAGATAGCACAAGCCAAGTGAGCAGCATATGCTGGGAGTTTGCGTACAACTTCTGCTGTCATCACTGGCCAGCTGTGCACCCCTGGGATACTTTCTTTACTAAGCTCAGTTTTCTTGCCCATAAAATGGGGATTATATTTTCATTTATCTCACCAGCCTGCCTCAAGGAGTAAGCAAATATTGACCACACAGAAAATACTAAATAAAAGACAGGAGTTTCAGAGATCTAGGGAAAAACAAGATGCTTGATGGGCTGGTGATGATATTTTATGTGTTTATCATGTTTCGCAACAGGAATAGAAAATTTCTAACTGAAGATCTCATAAGTGTACTGTCCTAGAGTCCTCAAAAACTTATTTCAGATCTGCTACTCATAGAAGATTAGTGCAAGGTCACCAAGTGCTGCCCAGCCAAATGATTCAATAAATGATTGCATCAGTTCTTTGTTGGCAGTGCTAGCAAAATTTTTCTGAATTCTAGATGTTTGTTCCTAATCATAGTTTTCTCCTGAAGAAATGAAAGATTTGCTACCCAAGTATCTGCAGGAAGATGGCAGGGGGTAACAGTGATAGAATTTAGTCATTGGCAAGACAGAACTCAAGTGAAAAGGATTATGCCTGGCAGGGTCAAGATTTTGTGTAGAGATAGGTGAGCTGTGAAAGAGGATGCTTTGTTTTCCTCAATTCACTGCCATGAAACCACAACCACTAATGATATCCAATTTACACAGGTTACAGTGTGATTGGCCATAAAATCCAGGGGCTTTCAGGAGCAAAGCAAATTGCAGAAGCTAATTATATGTCTCTCATTTTCTTGGAGTGGTTGGACCTTCTTTTGAGTTGCAGCTTTCCCTGGTTATGAACATGATGCTTTGTTATTTTTATTTTGACATAATTATTATGATATTGATTTTTAAAATGGACCCATGCTAGAAATTCTACGCATATGCCAAAGAAAATTCTACTATGACGTCTACATTTGTACTTCTGAAATTATCCTTAAAAATCCATCTGGAGCCTTGAAGTTAATGGATTTTCAGCTAGTTAATTTGGTCTGCCACACCAAAACAGCTCCCGCATAAATTCCCTTAAGTATCAGTTATTGTGAACAGGCCTATTTATTCAGCAGAAGTTGCATTATTATGCTGTTTCATAAGCAAAAGCACTGAAGGGAAAAACATCACATAGAATTAACATAACTGTACCAAGACAGGAACATGAACTGATACAAACTCTTCGTGTGAAAAATGTTCCTCTGTTCACAGTGTGTATATATAGAAAGAGCACAAATCACACCTTACCTAAATAACAAATGAGAGCCAACTTCCACCAGTGAGTACAAGCCTTCTTAGAAGTTTTCTCTGACCCAGCTAATTGGTAAGAATCAAGAAATGGTGATGATGAATGCATAACAACATTGCCAGTTGGCACCAGCATAAAACTGCTTCATTGCCCAAGTGTTTTTTATGTCAATTACCTCGTGTAAGTCAGTATTATTAAACTCTAGAGTCCAGACCGGAGGTGTGATGAATGGTTTTGTTCATAAATAAGATGAGTGTGGTACAGGGAGGTTAAGTGGTGAGCTCAGTGCCGCCAGGTGGTGAGGAAAAGGGTTGAGTCTAAAACCTAGCCTTCTGTTTCCTGTCTCTTTTCCCAGTGAAATAATTCTGCCTCAAAATAGAGTTCACCTTTAGTCAAATAAATTTGGACAATGGATCTTCATGGAGAAGAACAAAACACCTACCTTATCAAACAAGGCCAGATGTTGACTTCTTTAGAGATGAAACAAATTCCCATGGCAAAGGAAGTGGAGAATTACATCTCTTACAGCTTTGGGCTGGGATGTGCAGTCTGCCTAGCCACCGACAACTCTGATCTATTATTAATCTACCTATCCACCCAGCCAATCATGCATCCATTACTTTTATCCAAGCATCAGAAATAAGCAGTAATAGAATTCAAAACTGGAACTACTTATGAGTTCAAAATGGCAGGGCAATTGATATAAAGCTTTTTATGATAGCATTTCTGTTCTTGCTTTTGATATCACAAACAACTGAAATGGAGAAAAAGTAAGCTAATGTTGATCCATTTAGTTGGTGTTTTCCAGAAGCCAAGATAAATAAGCAAGCAAGCAGAAACAAACAAACAAAAAAATCTAAAACCATTCAGATTTTATAAAAATGTTGTTGGGTTTTGGCTCATTTGTCCTGGACCCTGACTGTTTAAAAATCACAGAGTGCTCAGCAACTCTATTTTCTCACCTTTGAAATAAGTGAGTTGAAAGTAGAAATTTCCAAGAGCCTACCCTCTCTCACATTCTTGAGGCTGTTTTTTCCTAATGCCATGTCACAGTACATCCTAGCCCTTCCAGTGAGTGCCAACCTGCTAACCAGCTTACTGGAATCAGGGAATCATAAAGCCTATACTAAAGTGGACTTCAATACTGAGAGACAAGTTTGAAAAAGAGAGAAATGTTCACTTGTATCACTCTAGTATGAATTGTGCTCCTGCGACCCCAACAGTTTTGTTTCAGATTCCTTACTTGTTTGACCCTTCTCTTTGAAAACTATTTCAACTGCCTCCTTCAATCAGCTCAAAGCCTAAACCTACCCAATTCCTATTAGTGATTTTTTTCCTTAAATTTAGTCCAGGTCTGACTGCTATATGGGAGGAAAAGGGATATTATGGTTTGGATTTTACATTCCCCCAAAAGCTCATAGGTTGAAGGTTTGGTTCTCCATACACCAGTGTTCAGGGGTGGAGCCTTTGGGAAGTGATTGGATCTTTACAACTCTGAAGTCATGGATGAATTGATCCATTTATGGATTTATAATCTAATGGGCTATGTGAGATCATGGAAACCTTAGGATGGATGTCTAGTTGGAGGAAGAGGGGCAGAGAATGGCCTGGAAGGGTAAAGGTTATTTCCCATCCAAGTCTTTATTTTTTTGTCACTACAAGATGAACAGGTTTGTTCCACCTAAAACTCCCCTCCATAATGTTCTGCCTCACCACAGACCTAAAAGCAACAGAGCCATGGACTGAAGCCTCTGAAACAGAGAGCCAGAATAAATCTTCTCTCCTTTTAATCTGCTTATCACATGTATTTTATCACAGCAATGGAAAACTGGCTGACATATGGTGTGGACACTATTGTTTAATTTTTGTTATAACTGTTTTCTAGGGCTGGACATACAAGGGAACATATTAGAAGTTACTTCTTGCTTAAAAAACCTTCATTACATCAAGCACCACTGTCCCATCCTCCCATAATCATTCTAAACCACACCTCTCATGCTGGACCATATCAACATGCTTAGAAATCGACACCCAAAAAGATGATGAACCATGTTCATATTTCTTTCATCACAACTCTTGAGCTTTCTCTGCTTTAATAGTCTTCCTGTTCTCAAAGGAAGTATTGATTTTCTTTTTTATATTTTATTGTGGAACTTCCCACAATTAAAGCCAACATATAAAATTCAGATAAACTCATTTTATCTCTCAACAGGATAATGTGAGAATACATTTTAAGAAATTTCCAAGTTAAATGCAAATATTAGGTTTTACGATGCTCTATAACAATTTTTAAAGGCTTAATATTTCAGCAGGTTTTAATTTTGTTGAAAATATAAATTTTATTTTTATTTACTTATTTTGAGATAGGGTCTCACTGTATAGTGCAGGTTGGCCTTGAATTCACCATGTAGCCCAGGCTGGCCTCAAACTCACAGTGATCTTCCTTTTTCAGTCTCCCAAATGCTGGGATTACAGGTGTGTTCCACCACATCTAACTTATATTCTTTTCTAAGAAGAAGAACAACAACAACAACAACAAAAATTTTTTGTGTATGAATTTTTATAATTTAACCAATGTGAGTAATATTTGACATAGTCTAGAGTTTTTCATGGTTTTCCCTGGAAGAATACATGGCTTAATTTTTATAGTCAACTTTTCAATATATTTATATTTTACTTGATACTAGTTTATAAGTTGATGTGGTCAATAGTTATTTTTTCAGTCATGGAATTATTTTATTTTACAATCTATAAAATTTTAAGATGTACATAATACCTTTGGCCTGGTATATTTGGTGTTTCAAGTTCAACTCTGAAGAAGTAGGTATCACTGAGCAAGTTTGAAAGATGTCAGCCTTTGAACCCATGGTTTATGTATATCAAAATGAAAGAGATTATTATTTTTCTATGAACTGATGATACTTTTATAAGTCAAAAGTAGAAAGCATTCAGCTCTTGCCACCAATGAAGAGTACTGGGAAAAGTGAGAATGGCTGTAGAGTTGGCCACACGCTCTTCCCCCACAACATGTTAAGAAAATGAAAAGCCATGAAACTTGTTTCTTATGAACTCTATATAACATGGAAAATGGAGATAAAGTAAGAAATAATAAAAATTTCTCTTTGTTTCTCTGTCTATGGGTAAAATAGTTCTTCTCATCCAGCTGGGCAGATAAATGTGCTCGTCAAATGCACGTGGGCTGATAAGACATTCTGTAGTTATTCCAGTCATTCTCATTGCCAAAAAATGCTAGATTTTCTCAAACAATGTGACTTTTTAATTGACCACTTAAAAACTTTAGGAGTAAAGCTGTAAGGCTATTAAAATAATTGCTCATATGAATTTGTTTCTGTTTTTCGGACGTTAAATAATTCAAGTTTAAATTATTAAAATTCATTATAATTCCAGGAACTAGTAGACATGCCATTTCTATTTTATAGGTGAGGGTACTGAGATAGACAAATTTAAGTGAAGTGACTTGTACAAAATTAGATAACTTTTGAGTTTTTATATTGGTCAGATATTGCTGTATACATAAATATAAAATTGCAATGTAGCATAGTAAGGGGGAACTACTCTCACAGGATTTATACATAAACACATGAACTATACACATTCACATATATGGATATGCTACAGTTATGCAAAGCTGTCTTCCAAACTGTCTGGGATTTTCATTATTCTTCTTATAGTTATGTGGTCAGGTGAGGTTCAGCACAGCTAGACTGGGAATAAAGGGGAGACCCTTGTCCAGGCTGAGGCAGTTGGAGAAGTTCTGTTTTTTACCACAGGCTGGCTGGACAGTTCTTCTCCATGTGCTTTTTGCCATCTCTGGATAATGAATTAGTCAGAGAATATTCTCATGGTAGTGTTAAGGTCAGAAAATAAAAACATTCAAGATTTTACAAGGCCTAGCTTGGGTATGAATACAGAATCACTTCTAATGTCCTTCCATTTCCCACAAGGAGTCACATGACCAAGAACAAATATCAAGGAATTGGTACGTATTCATTTTTCCCAATGAGACCTGGGGCAGAGAGTAGCTGAGAGCTGGGCTCAATGGTTCAGTCTGCTATGATAAGAGTGAAGACTTCAACTTAGGCAGCCTGATTCTATGGACCTTGCTCTTCAATGCAATACTATACTTCTTCTCAATTACCCTTCTATTTTTTCTCATCATGGAAAAATATGAGGAGTCATTTTGGAGGATGAGGGGTAAAAATATAGACTTCCTTTAACATTTGACATTAAAGCTGAAATAGAATTTCTATATGTAGAGGGATGTCAATACTTGGATATATTTAGAAAAAGTTTAGGCAAAAGACAATATCTGTATCTATAGACATTTGTAGTTACATTCATCTATATGCATTATCAATGCATGTAATGATCTATCTAACTGTATATACTGAGTATACAAAGCAGTTTTTCTGTCTAGACTTTTTTTCTTTTATGCTCACTGCTGAATCCTAACAAAGCATTCTGATTGTCACAAATGTTTTATCAAACAGAAGCAGACTCCAAGTTCACAGTTGTATTTGTACATTTTATTGATGTATTTATTGAAAGATTAAATCTGTCTTAAATCAGAACAATTTTAAATGCAAAATGATGTTTATCGCTTTTATTTTCATATGTTGCTTCTGTGTGTATGAGATCCAAGAACTCATCAAAAACTATCTGAGCCTTACTGGATTTTATCTCTTGTTATTATGATGTGGCCACATTGGGCAGCCTCTTCTCACCAACCCATGATTGCCATGGAAATAGCTAAGTGGATGAAATACAATTGCTGAAGAATAATGAAATGAAATGAACACTCAAAGCCATCTTTCTAATGAAATCACAAACTTGCAGTGATCTGAAAACAGAATTTAAGGATGTCTGCAATCCAGAAAAAGCTAATTGATGTTTAATTTTTGCATCACATCTGGTAAGGATGTAATTAAGGGCTCCACATGATGGAAACATTAAACATTTTGCATAGAAAGATAAGAAATGGGAAAATGTACATTAGGATAAAAGTAACTTACTTCTCTTTCTTGGTAAGGTGAAATAATTTCTCCTAAACTAAAGATCGCTGGTGGTTTCTGCATTTACTACTAGGTTGTTCCTTATTTGCAAAGAAGGTACAAGTGTTAATAAAATGAAAGGAAAGTATAATATTTGGTGCAGCCCTATAGAAAAAAAAATGGGCTCAACAAGAGAGAACTAACCCAGATAGATCCTGTTATAAGAGAATTAACCTGGGTGGATCCCTAGTGCATTGAATAAAACATTGCAAATGAGCTATTTTGAACATTTTTCAGGTCCACAAATTCATGAGGCTTGCTTGATGTGATAGCACTTAACTAGTTGTATAGACACTCAACAGCCAACCATCCAAAGGTTCAGTAGCTGACGACTCTTAAATATCTTTTAATTTTCAACTTGTGCCACAGGTTAAGGGAGACTGGTGAGAAACCACACTTGGTGATGGGCTAGGAGCTTCAAAAGTGTCACACAACAACCAAATACAAAGTAACCAGCAGGTTTAGGTGTCCTTTTTATGTACATCATTGGAAATAGGCCAAGGCTGTATAACCAAGAGGAATTTATGATGACTGGTCACAGGTAGCTAAGAGACCAATACACACATTAATGAGACTGTTTGTTAATATCCTGGAGAAATCAAAGTTTCCAGAAACTCAAAGAAGGTAGAAATGGAAGGACAGGCCCTGGAAATCTGTAATGGAATGGTACACAATGCAAGTTGGAAACAACAGATCTATAGGACTAAAGCTCAAAGGACAGACACCTATCAAAGCAGGACACAATGTTCACTCAGAAGAGATCTCAGGGAGTTCTTATGATGACAATAGTGGCTCATGTTAGAAGTCGATATGAGCCTGCAGGAGCATAGGTAGGTGAATACAGAGAAGGCCAATAGATCACCATGCCCTAATATGAAGAAAAGGAATCTCATCAACAGAACATTGTGTGTTTCATAGAATTTCTTTTATGAATGATCAGATTACCCAAGTTAGTTCCAGAGAACAAAACATGATAAATAATATATGCATTTAAAAAGACTTCTATGATTAAACAATGTTGGAGAACACTGTATTTAATCTTGTTTAAATGTTAAAAGGATTTAAGTCTTCTTTAATATCTATCCTCCTTATAGAAGAGCTCAGTTCATCAAAACATATTGTCTCAGCAACCTAAAGAGTGAGACAGACTATACATATGTTTGTGTGTACAGACCATATTTTTGCAAAGAAAAAAAAAGATATTCTTATTGAACACAAGCCAGGTCCCCTTTTTGCACTGATTCAAGAAAAGACAAAGAGAGGACAAGTCCTTGTGGTTCCATTTAGCAAGGAAACCCTCATGAGTACAATCTCTATAGTAGAAAACTGGACCTTCTACAAAGAAATAGCTGTGGTCTACTTGCTAAGCTTCTGCCCAATTAGATTCACATTGCTTCCTTGAAAAATACTGAGGTTTACCATAATTTGACATTTCTGTTCTTAGTGCTCAGCTCAAGGGGCTATTGCCAGATCACATTAAAGTGGTATGTCCACTAGCCACTCGCATGCCAAAGCTATTATGGATAGTCACTCTCTTTCAATGTATCATTCTTCTCTGAAAGCAATTTGTAAAATGAAAAAGGGGCATTTCCCATTATAATACAATTATAGAAACTATTTTAAAACTAAGATACATATTCAGGTAAGTGAATATTTTTTTTCTGTTCAGGCACATGAAATTAGACCAACCACAGTAGATTTATATAACAAAGTTTGTTTCTCTCTTAAAAAATAACATGCCTTGGTTGTGAATAAAGGGAAACAGAAAAATACTCCATTGATGTTGATTCTTGTGACTCTATTCTGCATAACCAATGACCAGTTGGTTGGTAGTAATAAGATTACAACCAGTTGGTTGTAATGAGATTGCTTCTGTAAAAGATAGAGGTCTTTGGGAAGGAGCTTATGCATCAGTCGAAAGGAGTTTGTTACCACAAATACCTTCCAATTCTCTTTCCATGGTCAATTGGATTCACATGTGCATCAAATCCATACATGAGGAAAATAAAAAGCTTTGCCATTTCCATTTCACAATCAAAAGGTAAACATGACCAGTTTGAGATACTCATTCAATGTTTAAGAAAGGCAAAAGAGGCTGTGTGGCAATCTTGTTTATTCTCTAGGAAATAGAAGATTCACCACACTGCACAATCTCAAGTCCCAGAGCCCCACATGCACATGCTTGGTTTGTTTCTGCATCTGAGGCTATTGCTTCTGACAGCTTTCTTGGCCTTCCTCTGCTAGAAACAGAATAGACTGGGACAGACAGGGAGAGAAAAAAGGATTTGTTGCTTTTGCATTTTCTAGGTATCCTGCAAGTAGCTCTATAGGTTTTATCTCATTTAATTATCACAGGAGCAGTGGAGGTTAAGTATTGTCATACCAATTGTACAGGTGAGGGTATTTAGAGCCCTAGTAGTAGTTTTTGCTGCTTAAAACAAATCTTGCCTTGAGTCATGTCTCATGAATTAGTTATCTGACTTTGAACAAATAAACTGCTACAAGGTCCAGTTTTCTTGTCATTCAGATAATGATAATATTTCCCTCATAAGTTGATGAGATAATAATATTAATAATTATAGTTTGTATTGTCATACAACATTACTAATGTTATGTACTAATGACTATTGTAAAGTATTAATATAAAATGGTATTATTACTAAATTGATATGTTAAAGACATACCAATCATTTGAGTATATTAACTAAAATTAATAATAAAATTATTAATGGTTAATATAGTAATAGTATATTAATGCCAACATTTGCTATTATTGGTTACATTATTAATATTAAGCAGTGATATTTCAATAGCAGGCTCATGTTTTAAATTCCATAATAATTGCCCTAAGAGAGTGGTGGAAGAAATCTGTATTATTCATCTGTTGCTACATAATAAAGAATCCCAAGATGTAGTAGCTTAGTTGTATATTTCTATGGGAATTTGGGCTTGGCTAAGAGGTTCTGACAGTGTATTATCTCATAGATTTTCAGTCAGATACTACAGCTACAGGCATCTGTAGGACTGACAGTGACTAGACTATTTGCAAGCTAACATTCATATAAGTAAGACAACAATGCTGGCTGCTGGCAGGAGGCCCCTGCCCTTTTCCATGTCACGCTCTGCAGTTTTGCCTGAGAGTCCTGCTAGCATGGTGGCTGGCTTCTGCCAGAAGGAATGATCCAGAAGACTAAGAGGAAGCCACATTTTTATATTCTAGCCTCATGGGCCAGTGGTCACCCGTGATTCATGTGGCAAGGAACTCCACAAATACCAACAGGTGAGAATTGGGAGGCCATCTTTAGGACTGACTACCACACTATGCAATGATTAACTGAGCAAAGAAATCTATAAAATCATTCAACTCATCAAAGCATCTATTATTTTACAACCTTCAGAGGCACAAAAGTGATTATACATAATCATAATCATGAAAGAAAACATAGTACAGTAGAGGGATGAGATGCAAACAATGTAAACAGGAAGAGATATGGCAGCACAGAAAGGAAAGAGCCAAATCTGACTGGGGCAGGACATACAGCAACCAAAACTCTGAGTTGATCTTGGTCTTAAGAAACAAAGAGAGAGAGAGACAGAGAGAGAGACAGAGAGAGAGACAGAGAGAGAGAGAGAGAGAGAGAGAGAGAGAGAGAGAGAGAGAAATGGGATTTGGCTTGAAGCAAGGGTATGAATATTGAAAAATACTCAGTGAGTTAAATAAAGGAAAGTAGCTCTGTGTGATTAACAGTAAGTGGTGAGGACAAGATCCAATTTAACTTTAAATGACACATGTAACTTTCTACGTTACAGATTCTTTAAATTGTGTATTCTAAAGGGCTTGATAGACAATCTTCTGCCCATAATTCTAGTTACAGGAGTTACTAGAAAGGGGAGGCATTGAAAAAACAAAGAACAAAAACCAACAGTTTGCCATACATCTTGGCCTCCTCTTAGGTTGCATCAGATCATGAGCCAGTAATAAGAGTGATTGGCTGATGGGCTGCAGGATGAACATCTGTCATCTGTAACTAGCCATGTTTTCAGTGATGCAGATTTGGAGAATAATAACACTGACATATATTTATAATAATGTTAATTTATTGTATTCAAATGTAAGTTTGCTATTGGAACTATTCAGTGATGAAGATGAGTGAATTCTGCTTGGCAAATCAAGTATTAGACTCCTCCAAAACATTATTTTCTATAAAGAGCTGCAGCCCTATTTTAAGAATGTATCTCTTTGTTTGCCCATTTCACGTTCTTGTTTACCAATTTTAATTTGCATATAAACTCGAAAACATTCAAAAACACATCTCTCTATCCTTTTTATTAGGAACAACTAACACCAATACAGGATCTTTCCCCAAGGCATACTGATCTGATTTACCACAGAATTCCACTGGGTTAAAATACAGGGTTTGTTTCTGCTTCCCACACCCCTGTGCACACAGAACATTTCCATAATAAAAAATTTTATCCGTGCTAAACAGAAGAAGCAGTTTAAAACTCTAGGAGTTAATGAAGTACAGTTTAGAGCTGGATTGAAGAAATAAGTCAAAGTGTGAGGAACATCTGGCTACCATGCTCACAGGCTGAACAATTCATGATTAGCATGCATGTGATTATGCACATGATTTGTCTCAAAGTTGGGGTTCTATTTTTTTGTAATATGAGTGATCCTGAGATGAAACCCAGAGCCTTGCACATGCTAGGCAAGTGCTTTGCCCCTCAGCTATGCCCTATCCAGAAGATTCTATTTTCAGTCATAACTACAGGCATTAATAATGATGAATTCTGGGAACTACATTGCGGAGCTAACTTTAAGTAAATATATTTCACTTTCTTCTTATTTTTCTGTATATTTTAGATTACTGTAGGATTTCATTTTAATAATTCCTAAGAGGATATGTAAAAGGGCAAATTTTTTTATTAAAAGGCAATTTGTCCTACAATCTATGTATTTTATATATCATATTTGCTTTAAAAATCATAGAAAGAGAAAGGCCAATAAAATTCAGTGTTCTCTTCAGAATTGGGAGCTATGATTACTGCAGCTCATGTGGTCATATAAGAGGGCTTGGCAATTTAAGGAATTTTCCATGTTATGGAAAGCTAATCAAATGTTGCTGCAATGTAAGAAATATTTGGGCAATTTTTTGAAAATGCAGACCCTTGGCTCCACCCTCAGAGATTAGATTTAGCAAGTACCACTTGCCTGGTCAACTGTATGCTTTCTCTCGCTCCTGTTCTTTGTTCTTGTTATCATGGGTGCACACTCCCATGTTCCTGGCTATTGTGGTTCTGTAACTCCCTGTGATAATTAGTCAATGGGAATCAAGGACAGAAAATTGGCAATTAAGAACTAGAAAGTCTTGGTGTATTTCTTACCCCTCCAGTTTCAGGAGAACCTGAAGGAGTATATTTACTTATTCTGAAGTCCCACCACATAGCAAAGTCCATCCCTCTCTTGTCCTAGCTCTGGATTGATGCCTGGACTTCTGGCCTTTTGACAACTCTAGCACCTTCATTCTTTCCATTCCAGGACTAATAATGAAACCATGTTGCAAACATTTGGGTTACCTCCCTGTCTCCTGTTTGGCTCTCTCCTTTAGCCCTGCAGGGTCATCTGAATGGCATATCATAGCATCTGCAAAGAGAATGAGATCTTGGACTGTGGCCAATTCAGGAAGCCTTCCTCTCTCATCTGTAGTGTGGAGCTTCTTCAGAACACACACACACACACACACACACACACACACACACACACACTCATGCTCAATGAAGACTGTTTAGAGATTGAAATAGAGTATTCATTTATTATTTGACTACTGACATCCATATTCTCAGTCTTAAGACTTTTTTCAATGTTGAATACTGTATAATATCAAACCATGCAGCCCCAACAAAGGACATGCATAGGTAAGAATAATCTGGATTCTTTGCTTTCGTCTTATTTTAAGGCTTAGTTATTAAGTCCAACAAACCCCTGAGATAGCAATGTGACATTTGGATAACATTTTCTGTGAGAGCTTACTAAACAGCACAAACATATCAGGGCATGGAATCAAGAGTTAAGGATAGGTTAACTGGAGACTGATTTTTTTTTCTTTATCCAGATTGCTTCCAAGACAAAACCCTGGGCCTCCAGACTGGCTTAGCTATTGAGCATTTGATGCTCCTGAGTAAGAACCTGAGGAGTGACAGAGTCAAAATAACTAAGGTTGTTCATAGAGTCCCAGGAGTGATAAGACATATTCCTGGATGCAGTCAAAGCAATATCAGTGCAAAAGAGAATATCAAGTAGTGAACATGGAAGGTCTGGGAGGTCCCAGCAAGGCCTTCGAGCTGGGAAGACACTGAGACAAGTGGAGGTTGCAGCATGGAGTGGGCTTGCACAAAGCCAGAGGGAACAGAAGGAGATCTGCTGCAAGTTATCCTTGATAATCTGCACACACTCCTGCTATGGCAGATCAAGCCAGTGGAGAGCTGTGCAAATTTTGGGCTCCTTCCTTCAGACACTGAACAATCTCTTCACACTTTTGGATTTCCTGATATAGTTCCTGCGAGCAATCACATCTTTCTGGTTGCCAGTTGCAACTGTCAGTAGACAGTAGTAAATCTCAATAACAGTTGAAGAGACTCAGGACTGAGCCTTCCTTTTATCTAACTTTTGTCACATAATTAGAAGTCAGCCTCATAGACTGTCTTTCTGGGGTCTATAGGATCAATAATTATTAAGATTCATGAGAGAACATCTATATGGGACCTCTGGCACCACTATCATCAAAATCGAGTGGTATTATAAGTGTTTAATGGTTTTCATGACTGAAGAATTTGGCTTAGTAGTATGTAAGTTTTCATATTTCAAAAATTACCCACTGTAAATTCATATTTATCCTAAATATTATGAATATTTTGAGCTTTTAAATCTAGCAAATATTCTAATTAAACCACATAGCCTAAAGAATGGCTTCTCTAGCTCAGCAGTCCAAGAGAATCCAGGTAAGTCCTTCCCCACCTGGAGGACCTTGCTGGGCCAGTGAGAGTATGGGTGAACCCTCCCTCCACATGGAAGACACTGGGTGGGCCTGCAAGAGCACCAGCAAAGCCTCCCCTCACACAAAGAAAACCCAGGTGGGCCTGCAAGATGTTCCTAGGGCTCTGGCTGGGGTGCACCTCATGGACAGGTGGGTCTGGTAGCCTGGAAAAGTCTGAAGCCATAGTAACAATATGAGCTAAGAGTTGGTTCACAACATTACTCCTAGGCTAGTCAGCCTGGAAATAGTACAGGACTTATCAAACCAGCCTCACAGGAGGAATTCAAGTGACTGGCCCCTCTCCTGCACTATGGGGCCCAGAAACTATGCAAACATCAGCCCCCACAGTAGGACCCTGACTAAGACACACATGATAGACAGGCAAAACTAGTGGGATTGAAAAGACCAAAATATGAACCAAGAGGTGAAAAATGACAAGACAAAAAAGCAAAATGCAATCTCAGACCTCCATTCTATTTGAAACAAGTACAGTAGACATGAATATAGAAGACACTGGAAGACACACACCTGAAATTTCTTAAAAGATAGCAGGTGAAGTAAATCCATGAGGCTATAGAGGAAACCACATCAGAAATAATCTCTCAGGTAAGAAAAGAAATGACAAACTTAAGAAATTGTTTAGCATAGCTAGAGAAGACACAGATAAAAAATGTACAGGAACACAGGAAAATGATGGAAATGTTGAATAAACACTATTGGAAGGAATTACAATGCATGAAACAGATTCAAAGAGATATCTGGAAAATTAAAAATTCCATTGAAAGTAGGCAGAAGTGCCTTAATGAAACTAAATGTAGACTTTCAGACCTGGAAAAGAGGATCATGGCTAGGGATCATGAAAGAGAAGACCTCTTAAAAATAATGAGGGACCAGGAGATAACAATTCAACAGCTCCAAGATGATGCAAAGAAAAACAATATAATACAGATAGGTGTCAATGAAAATGCAGGAATCAATGAAAATGACATGAAATAAACTATTTGCAGAAGCAATAGCAAAAAATTTCCCAAGCACGGAGAACAGAAACTTACATACAGATAACTGAGGCATATAGAACTTCAGATAGCCATAACCAAAATAAATCTATACCCAGACATATAATAATCAAGATCCCAGAAATTCAGCAGAAAAACAGAGTATTAAAAGCTGTTAGAGAAAAAGCAGATCACCTATCAAGGAAAGCACATTAGAATTACTGTAGACTTCTCAACACAAACCTTCAAATCAAGAAGAACTTGGTGTGAATCATTTCAAGTCTTGAAATAAAACAGCTTCCTAAACAGATTGATGTACCCTGAAAAATCATCTTTCAAAATTAATGGAGAAAAAAGGCACTTCTATGACAAAAAATAACTGAAGAAATTAATGTCCACCAAATCAACCTCAGAAAGTGTACTGAAAGATATTTTAAATAGAGACAAAAAATGGTGACAATTCTCAGAACAACAAAAACAAACCACCAGGCACAGCAACCAATTAAACAGAGGGGGAAAGCCAGAAACCAACAACAGGAAAATAACATGATAAAGATAAGCCAAGACATATCAGTTATAACAAATGCTGGCAGGGCTGTTGGGAAAAAAGAAACCCTTCTCCACTATTGGTGGGAGTGTAGACTGGTAAAACCTCTGTGAAAATCAGTGTGGAAATTCCTCAGAAAGCTAGAATTGGAGGTCCCATTCAATCCAGCTATTCCCCTTCTGGGTATTTTCCCAGAAGAATTAAAAGCATTATACCACAGTGATATATATGCACCCATGTTTATCACAGCACAGCAGCTAAATCTTGAAAACAACCCAAATGCCCATCAATAGAGGAATGTCTAAAAAAGATGTTACATTTTAATACAATAGACTATTACTTAGCTATAATGAAGAATAAACTTGTGGTTTTTATAGGTAAATGGATGCAACTTGAGATCATACTCATAATTGAAATAAATCAGACTCACATGTGAAAACATCAAATTGTCTCCCTAGTGTAAAACACTGAAAGAACAAATAAGATCCAAAGTACACAAAAGATATTGTACAAGTGAAAGGGAAAGAACCTTGGATAGGGGAAAGGAGTAAAGAAAGCAGGAAAAAGATAGTTATATTACTAATCTCTATTAACTCATCAAAAAGAACCATTGATACTTTCATTGATTGATCATTTTATTCATGCCTATATCTTGCAATCTGAATGACTACTTTGAAGCTAATAATATGCAATATATTAACTATTGTTAGTCTCCTATTAATTTGTTTTGAAATTCTGTATCATTTTTATTCCTTTTGTTCTAATATAAAAAAAAGAAAGAGTGACTCCTCTCTGAACAGAAAAAAAGTGCTATTTTACTAACACCCTGCAAATAAGGAAGAAATCAGATCCTAAAGTGTGTGTGTTTATGTGTCTGTGTGTTTATAAAATACACTGCTGATGATTATCTTAACTTCCATAGTGCTTTATTGTTTGCATATAATTTGATATACATAATTTTATTTAATGGATGTTATATTATTTTGGGGTTCATAGTATATAAAAACAGAGATTCAGAGAATTGATTGTCTAATAAACAACACAAGCCAAGGTCTCCTGATCTCAGATTTTCTGCTTTTAGTCTACAAGCCCACACACAACAGAAAGACCCTTCCATGTCACTGAGCCAAGACTCCCTTTTGGGAACCTTCATTCAATTTCAAGTGTGTCCTGCACCATTCTGTGACAGTGCCTCTTTACTTTCTTTTGCTGAAGGATTTAATGCATTATGACTCTGCACAGATCTACAGTATATGCATGGAAAATATTGGGAGAAAACAAAGCTTTAGTCCTAAGGGTTTATGTATCAATACCAGGCTGTGTATTTAGAAGACTTTATGACAGTCTGCTGTGAAACTCTCCTTGCCACGTCCAAATGGGAGTTCCCATTGATTGAGACGGCTGATTCTGCATATGGCTACACCTGAGAAACACGCAGGTACCTGGTTTAATCTATCCATGTTGCTGACCAAGGCGGCAGATCTCATAGGCCCTCCCTTCTACTCTCATGAGACTACCCACCCCCATTTCATTATCACATGAAAATCCAGGTCCTTATCTGGCGCCTTTCATCTCAAACCCATCCTACATTTAGGTTATATAGTCCCACCTGCAGATCCTGGAATGTACTGTATTTTTGCCTTGCTGCTGTGCACACTTCATTCTCTGAGTCTGAAAAATCTTTTCATTCATTTTCTTTCAATTTTTTTCCCTCAACAGTCCTTTCAGATTTAACTGAGACTTAACCATGCCCATCCAGGTTGAATTATTTCCCTCTTTTCATCTGCATGTTCACATTGCCCCTGTTTGCCCCAGTTATAGCACTTACTACCATCTTGTAAATTTTATTCAATTGTCTATGTGCCCTGCCCCCCCATCACCCTCAGGAACTTGGGGGAAGTCTTCCACTGTGTCTCAACCAGCACTTCCTAAATAAGTGAATTAAAGAAAGAATGAATGAGTTAATACATTTGTACAATCTAATTTAGAATCAATCAAAGATAAGCTGTCCTAAACTTGGACCTTGTGTGAACCAGTCAAGGGACATTCATTTAAGAACTTTCAGACAGTATTCTGTAGGAGAGTTTACTGGTCTCAGGGTAGGACCAGGAGATTATAGCCATCGTTTAATATAATCTGGGATTTGTACAGCCTTCTTTTATGCATTTTGTCTTGTTTTATTCTGCTTTTAAATTCATGTTTTCTTTAAATGATTCTTTGCTTGTAGCTGGAGAGTAATTAAGACATAGACTTGTAAGGACATAGACTATGCCACGTTTCACTGGTAAATGGTTCAGCAGATTTCCTGGAATAGGAGAAAAGGAGAATTTCTTACAGGTAAGGGACACAGGAAAATGTTAGTTTAGGGCAAAAGGAAATGGTTAGGCTACAGTTTTGAATAGCATAGGCTGAATTCTAGGAATAATTTTGAAGGAAAAGTAATATATTTTGCTTTTAAATGTCTTCCTACTCTGCCCTCATGTTCAATTTCACAGTTGTTATTATTTTTATAATAATCATATGAGTACCAGAACAGCCTATTCCACTTAAATACTGCCTTGGGGATAGCTAATTTTTTATGGAATAATAATTAAATGTAATAGAAAATAATTGCTTTTGAATAACAGGCAGGTGAACCATCAACTTTGTAACATAATGCTCATTCTCTGAAAAATAGTATGGTACTTATAAATCATTGAAATGTTACAGTTCTTAAGTATATTTCTGAATGTAAAATATGTCCTGAGCTTACAGCATACAATCCAGTTATTTATCTTGACTATTCATTCAAGATATTTAATTGCTTACTATATCCTAGCCACTTTTTTCAATGAAAGAACACACTGAGTATTGCTAAATACAGATAATATATGACCTGCATTGTTAAAAAAAAATTACAGTATCACACAAAAGCCAAAAACTACATTTTAGGTGACTCTCTGGAGTATATTCAATGTATTGAATGTGCCAATGGGTTAATTTCGATATAGGTCATTAAAATCCACTGTGAAAACATTTTAGCTTTTGCATGAAGAATTGCAAGTTCATCTAACAAACAGATCCTAATTCTGACATTTGTTCATGGCTATAAATTGGCAGAAGTCTAATTTTCTTTTCCTAAGAGTAAATGTCAGTGCATTTGTTACCTTGCACTGAAGGAGAGTGTTGCTTCCGGCACACGCATAGAAGACATGATTAAAATTTGGTCGTCTGAGTTACTTCTGCTTTAATATAGCTTGTGGCCACTTACAACCAAAAAAGGAACTAGAATGATCCTGCTTGTCCTGAACTAAGTGTGCCCATATTTAATTTTTAATTATGAATAAAAGTTAATTAACAAATAAAAACATTTATAGGATATGATATGTTGTTTGAATATATCTGTACACAGTTTAATGATTAAGCTAATTAACATATTCATCACCTCAGATATTTAATTTTTCTTGTTATGGGAATATTTAAAATCATCAGCCTTAGCAAATTTTAAGCATATGTTACATAATTGCTACCTAGTCACCATGTCATAGTATTTCATTAATATCTTACTTCCCTGGTCTAACTGGGAGCTTTGTACTTCTGGACTCCCTCCAGTAATGCACAAAGGCTACAAGCTCACTGCTCTAGGCTGGCATTGCTGCAAGTGAGAGGACAAGTGCCTTCAATTAGATCAAACATAGTCAATACATTTACAAGTCTACTGCTGAAGAACACTTTTCTAGATTGTTGATTTCATCATTTAATTCTGGATATTTTTCCTAACTCTAGCTCTCATATCCCTACTACCAGTCCCATCCTTAGAAGCAGAGGCAGTTAAGGCAACAAACAATGAGAATAATCCTATTTCTTTTTATGTGTGTAGATAACATTTTCTTTCTCTTCCCTTGTAGCTTATAAGGCTACCTGTAAAGGGCAGCCATTACTTGACATGGGGTTTTAAAGAATATTTTTGCAAATTTCATCTTATTTCCTATAGAGATTAGCATTGTGTAGAATATTTTCTTTAATAGGTGTGTCATAAGCAAAGGTATCAGCTGTGTTTAATGACCCTGTTAACTAAAGAATTTCCTCAACATAATGATCTCCCTTAATATACATTAAAGAGATCCAGTCCCCTTTCAAGCTGGGTATAAATCATGCATATCTTTATTCTAAAAATTTAGTCTGAAGCCTACTGACATTCTCTGAAAACTGCCATTTTCCCCTTATCTTTGAAAAATTTTGTTATAACTCCAATCACTGCTATAGTGAAGGATGTATCCTTGAAGAAGATTGTAGCTTTTGAAAATAGCTTCTAAGGAAGAAAATGACTTTCAAGTAACAGCTAGCAAAAGGAAAAGTTCTACTACTTTTAAGACAATCAGTTCACCACCTACCATAGTGCACAGCTCTATATTCTCATTAGTGAAGACAAATACTTTTTACTTCACTTACTGTTCTTTTAACCACTCATTAGTACTGGTATGTGTTAATGCTTAAGAGTTTAAGTTCATATGTCAGCCACATTTTTTTATTATTAAAAATACCAAGAACTTTAGGAAGACCATAATGAACACAGATGGTAGAACTAAAAGCCGTATCGTTTCAAAGCTTCACACTGCATTGTTTTGCTATTTATAGTACTTCCAGTGTCTACCACATAATTTTCCTCTTCACATTTTATAGACATCCAACTTACAGGGTCCTACTGAACATCTTCTTAAATGCACTTTAATAAGATAACTTGTGTTCAGGTGTACCTTTATTTATGCTTCTTATAGAAAGCAAATCCACTGATTTTTGGAATAATACCACTTCACAACAATAATGCTTCAAGGTATTAGAGACTTCTCCTTTCAAAAGCCCAGAAAAGGTTTTGACTAAGACATTTGTTCATAAAATGCTTAATTTATAGGGATAATATGCATCTTTAGTGAAGTTTTTGCATTAATTAATCCCTAAAACCTCCGAGTTCATGAGAGTATGACATGTAGAGAACTTTATGAGTGGTAAATTTTCAGTAAGTTTCTTATTTTTTCTCCCCCCCAACACCTACTGCTACTCCCTATACCTCAGACTTACCCCTTTATAATGGATAACAACTACAATAACATAAAATAGTGCAAGTTAAAATGGGGTATCTGAATATTACATTCAGGGACAAGTTTTCATGCTTGCATGTATTGATATGCATGATTAATATAAATTGTTTTAAAATTAGAAATTAGTTCAAAACTTCTCATTAATACCAAGGTTTTACATTACTGTATTTCCTAAAAATCATAGATATTTAAAGATGGATTGTGTTGCTTTATGTTGAATCAGTTGTTTCACTGGAGTTTTTTGAAGTTGACTAATTGATATTACAGCCATGGTAGGGGAAAGTCCCTGCAGAGGGTGTTAAGTTGGGTAAAGAATCTGAAATTCATAGATAAACGAAGTGCATTAAAAACACTGGGTGCTATACATAACTACATTTTCAATAATAATTTGTATTATTCTACTTAAAGATATACACCCACATAGTTCACTACTATCTACAGTGATCATCATGCTGAAAAGAAATGATGTCAAAGCACTAAAAAAGTAGAAAGTGGAGACTCTCAAGAGGCAATGGCCAGCAAATAGGAGCTGACAGTTCTGTGGGTGAATAAGTAAAATTTTCGCTGGTGTCTGTTACTAGGAACAAGCCAACCAAAGATTTAGTGGCTTAAAATAACCTTTTTGCTATCTCAACAATTACGTATGCTGACTGAGCTCAGCTTGGTGTCAGTGTCAGTTAGCTGGCAGTGGGTTGGGGCTCATTTGGCCTTGGACTACAGAGTCCACGTGGGAGCTTTCCAAGAGGCACAAGCTTTTCATGCTCTGGCAACTGTGTGCTGGAAGGCAGTGTCCTCAGCGCTGGGATTCCAGCACAGGAGGGAGGAACTCCAATCCCCCTGAAGTCTCTGCTTACACCGGTAGGGCACTCACTGAGCCCTCCCAGGTTAAAAGAAAGGGAAAGAAACTCTACCCTCATGTGCGGGTCAGGAAAAAGAAGCAGTGGACAGCTTCAATCTCTCAAAAGCATCATTCTGAAACATTTCCTTGTTTTCCTTTGGCCTGGTGAGAGCATTGGCAAAAACTGGTGTTTTTCTATGGACTACTGTTAGGAAACCTCAGAAGCACTAACATCTCAAAGGGTACTAGCACTTCTGACTGGTAAATTTGTTCTTTTCTTAAAATAAGTAAAAATACAATACTTACCTAGTTTTTCTACCTATTTGGCATCAACTATTAAGAGAGAGAGGTTTCTTTTAGGAAAACATTCTTTCTCTTACTCAGAAGATACTTAATGAGTGTATATGCCAGGCACAGCTAAGAGAGGGAACAGTGAATCAAGTCCACACAGTTCCCCTAGCCAGAAAGAGCTTGTATGAGCACCTACATCTTTTCTTTGAAGTGGAGTTGCCATGGGTAGTTTGTCCTGATAGTTAAGAGATGACCAAAATACTCTTCAACTCCCTACTTGCTCTCAAAGTTATGGCAGCTATGATTTACTCTCAGCTGTGCTATGATGGGCCACACTCTTTGGGGACCCCATTCAGCAAAGCAGAATATATGCTTTTCCCGTCCTAATAGCATTATTTTCACTCAGGCTTATATTCTTCATTTTCTAAGAAGTAATGAACTGCCTTACAGATTTTCTCAATGGCTTTCAGAATTATCTAATGCAAGTTATCCCAGCAAGAGAAAATATTCGTATCTTAAAATAGCACTATGTATCACTGAATTATTTCAGATCTCTTAAGAAAATATATTTACACACAATGGAGTACTACTCTGCCATAAAGAAAGATAAACTTGAGTCATTTGTAGGAAAATGCATGCACCTTGAGACCATAATGTTGAGTAAAATAAATCAGACACACAAACTTAAACATCACATGGTTTCTCCTATATGAAAAACCCAAATTAAGATTAAAAAAAAAAAGTAAAACAAAAGAGCGTAGGAAGTCGAGAGAAAAATCTTTCTCAAATAGGAAGGGGATCAAGAAAAGGCAGGAAGAGAGGAGTAGGAGAGGAAAGGGGGGTGAAGACAGGAATTAAGAGGTGTTGAGTACATATATGAATTACACATGAGAAACACAAGTATTATGTACTGCAAGCATGTATTAGTAAAAATTTTTAAAAGAGAAGAAAGAAAAAAAACACCAATAAGATACATGATACACCTACGGGCTCAACCAAATCAAGAAAATTGAATAAGTTCATTCAAATCTCCAGTTTAGCAACAGCATATTGTACAATCGGTCAGGAAGTTGTACAGTCAATGCAAGTCTATCACTGACAGCTTAGCTTATCGGTGAGACCACCACAGTCACCAGCTGCTCAGCAATTAATTGGATCTCTCTGTGGTCGATCCAATTACATCATTAAGAAATAACCAGACCAACCATTTTACAGTCTGGTTATCCAGTTGTCTAAATGACTGAATTGGATTGGGTTGCCCAGTGACCCCAGCAATGGCTCCACAATTGGCCTGCGAATGATCAAGATGGCCAGTCATCCATGGCCAGCATAATTTCAGTAATAAAGTGGAGCTGTCTCCTCCTATGCTGCAGAATCACTAACAGGATTGTTTTCGCCATAAGCCATGGCCTCATCTGACATGAGGACGTTTTCTGACAATTACACAGCCATATGCACATTTGACCCTTCTGCCCATATCCTAGAATAACTCTACCACCTCCGGGATGGAAGCTGCAGTGTCACTGAAGACACAAATCTGATTAAGTAAATTGCAGTTTGCAGACCAGGCATGTTGATAAATAGTTGGAACTTTTATGAACATCGTGATGCCTACTCTTTAATGTAAATGTCTTTTTCTTTCTGCTTTTAGAAGAAATAAATGACCCTTTTTTTCCTTGGCTGATATATTTGATCAGAGAATGAAATAAAAACATTGGAGAAGTAGTTCTTTTAAAGCAATACAGTCATTCTTGGACTATAAAACCTGAATTACAACCCCAGATTCTCCTGGCAGATGTGTCTGCCGAATGCAGCTCTTTTCTATTCAGCAGATATGAGTCTTAGCTTGTAAATATCATTTGCTTCATATAGCTACACACACACACACACACACACACACACACACACCCAGGAAGAGCTCACCTGCTGTTACATTTTCCTCTCTCTTTAGCCAATTCCATTGAGGAATGCAAATTTTAAAACATTCACTACAGATATTTTAAAGTTCACTTTTGCTTTGTCATTAGTAACAATCTTTAAAATATTTATTCATGTTGTTTCTAAATAAAACACCCAAGCAAACATTTCCAAGGCATTTAGGAATGTATTTAGGAGAGAAACTATTGCCTGCAGGCCATAAGCTATTGTCCCCTATGGAGGATTTTAATGCGGTACCCTGAAGGTGTTTGGGTAGAAACTGATGTGCTGACTGGGTCATGGCCTATAAGAGCTTCCACTGAATCCTGAATAATGAGCATTGCAGAGCACAGAAATTACTATAATTTGGCACATAAGTTGTCACTGAGGCAGAGAGCACACCTCCCCATCCCTGTCTGTCCTATCTTCAGTATTCTCTTCTACTGCAGAGCCCTGTTCTAGTCACTAAAATCTCCTCTCTCCCTTCTACACAAGTCTGGATTAAATGTTTCCAGGGACATTGGTGGGTAATGTCAAATATGTACAGTGGTTCCTCAGTTCACAAACTTAATTCATTCCTACATCCTGAGGTCATCCTCTGATGTGGAGTTTGAGAACAGAAACAAAATTCTGGTGAAAACTTCTGCTTAAAAACCCAATTGTTTGTCAACAGAATCATTCATAAACCAAGGAATTACTGCATATGAAAAACATGGCTGGCCTACCTGACTATATAGCCTAAGGGAAATTTGTTAATAAGGAAATAATAGCAAAACTGCATTTATTTCCATAATGTTAGTTCAGCAAACCTTTTAAAATTTATCTTTTTGTATGCAAAAGGAAAAGATTCTTTTTATATATTTTAGTTAATTCTTTGATTATTATATAAATGCGCTAAAAAAGTAACAGAAAATTGCACAGTAACTTTTATTTTTATTCTTGCATGTCATAAATTCTTGTTAATAAATATAACTTGGCTTATGCCTTCAAACATGGTGTGTTTAATCATAATCATTATGTTAAGTATCCATGAAAGAATAAAGGAAAAATGAATTATTCAAATAAAAACCAGAGAATATCACACATAATTTGGTTTAGAGGACACGATACAGTTTATATTAAAACATTAATACAACACATCAACTTTTAGATCTTTTTTCCTAGTAAGTATATACCACAAAGACACAAGGACAGACTCCAGGATTCAAGCTGGATTGTTTTTCTCAAATGGAATTTGATTTAATTTGTGTTCCTAGGGTGGCCAACTGACTTGACCTACTTGTCCCCAGTTTCCTAGTCCATTCTTGTTTTTGATGATTAATGAGGCTATGCATTTTCCCAACATTTCTTGAGTAAAAGTGACAAGGTATTCATTCAGTAATTAACTTGACAGAATTCTAATGTGCTTTATGAGCTTCCCAAACACTCTAAATATACAGTTAGGTACTGTTATCACATTGAATGCTATAAGGCTCTGAAGTAACAAAATTTCTTAAGTATTACCATTAAATTCAATAGGAAAATTAAGAATTAGCATTTCCAGATGGAGACATGGATTTTATTTAATGCAAAAGCATCATGGCAGTGACAGGGTAAGAAATTTATTATTCATACTTAGTGCATTTTGTTACCTTCAAAACTAAATTTTAAGAAATTCAGTAATTTTTAAAATAATAAATATCAAATAGAAATAATAATCCTAACCAAGTAGTCTATAATATATCAGGGGAGGTGAGGTATGAATAGAACAAAGGTGGAAAACTGCTAGCTAAAAATTATCCTTTAAATAATAGAGTAAAATGGAAAAAATTTTAAATAATTTTATAAATGATATATATGATATAGTCATTTGAAAGTGAGTAGTTCTTCAAGATAATTTATGTGTAGCATATACAACAATTGGACTCCACTGTAATTAATACAACATACCAACTAACAAACTGTACTTACTAAATGACATCACTAAGAGAATAAAGAAGGTGAACCATAAAGAAGATATTTGCAGTCTGACACAGGCTTTGTGTTGGCTAATCTATCAGATGGCAGCACATCTGGATGGGTAAATGCTGGCTCCTCAGAAAGGTGTGGAACTCTGTAGTGTGAGCAGGAAAGACCTAATGCTTTCAGGAGACTTGGGCTCTGAAGTTTAAGGCTGAGAGATTATTTTTCCTGTGTTTGGAGGTCATAAATAAGAATTAACAAATATGCATTATAAAAGCTCAGATAATTTCTTAAGGAGAAGTAGAGATAATTGAAAGAAAGGAAACACTGTAGAAGACAAAAATAAGCAGTACTTGTTGAGGAGTCTTGCTAGAGGTATGGAATTCTTAAGGAGGAAAATGCAGCAGTGAAGACATTTAAGAAAATACACATCAAAGCGATTTCTTTTAAAAGTGTTTCTGTAGTTCTGAAAGGTTATTGAGAAAACCTAAGATTCAGTGTAAGTCATTCAGTTGGGTTTTAGTCAGAGGCAGAGTCTATTTTACAATACTCCATGGCTAGATCAAGCTGGGAAGGGGGTGGAGGGATGTTTGGGGGAAGAACATTGGCCTCGGCCATTCCTGTTTCAGCACAGTCTTGCTCTTCCTCAGACACTAGAAGGGAGTAAGATTATCTCAGCACTGTGCCAGAAAACCAAAGAGCCAGTACACTTTTTTTAAACAAAAATTTCAAATACAGCATATTTTTTTATTAATTATGGCCCTCATTTGTACATTAGATTTCTAGACTTGCTCATCCTATATATATGCTACTTTTTCTTCTTTGATCTACATCTTCCTGATTCCCAGTCCCATCCCTGCTAAGTGCAGTTTTGCTCTATCTCCACAATGAATCTTCTTTCTTTGTTAATGATGTCAAATACAAGTAAGATCACACAATGTTTTTCTGCTTGTATTTGGGCTATTTAATTTAGCAAGTGTCTTAGTCACTTTTTTCACTGCTGACACAAAATACTCAACACCCAAGGTTAAAGGAGGAAAGGTTTTTTTTAGCTCATAGTTTGTAGATGTTTTAGTCCATAGTTGGCTGGATCCAAGGCCGGGTGGCAACACAGAGGAGAGAAACAATTCATGGTGGGAAGAAAGCAGCAATGCAACAAAGGATGACCACAGCTTTTTCTATGCCTTATATATTATGAAGGCTACTTAAGGCAGATAGCACTCACACTCTTAATCCTAGTGCCCTTAGTAGCATTGTGCTATGAATCAATTCCAGTGTCACGCATTTAGATCTAGCCATCCCTGAAAAGTCCCTTCTATGACTGCATGAAGCTTTGGGAGGACATCTAAACACAAGCCATAGTAGTATAACAAGATCTCTTTTTTAAAGGCAGAATGATAATACCATTGGATGGATGGATGGATGGATGGATGGAAAGATGCCACACTTTTTTCTTTCATTCTTCTATTTCAGACAGACTTTTTCCTTATTTCATCTCTTGTGAATAATGCGCCAATGAATATTGAAGAGTAGGCTATTTTTATCGGGTCCTTCAGGTTTGTAATTTCAGTTCCTTCAGGTTTGTACTAACAAGAGGGATTGTTGAGTCACATGGCATCAAAGAGTTGGTTTTGAACCTGTGTTTCTCCAGTTGCTAGTTGTTTGAACTTTAGCTTCATTTGTCCAGTAAATATTTTCAGAATTGACATATAACTGCCAGCTTATGGGAAAGTGTAAGTGAAAAAAGCCATGGTTCCTGACTTTGCAGTGGGAGAAATGAATAAGAGTTGCTTTCATTCGTGCTTGGTCAGGCTGTGGCAGAGTCCATCAGCACAGAGCATCAGCTCTGGGAACGTTATCAGTGGGTTTTGAAAGCCAGTCTTGAGAGGCCAGCAAAAGCCACTAGAATATGAGATAAAACACATAATCTAAATCCTGAGAAATGAATCAATGAATCAATGAATTAAGAAAGAACTAGGAGAACCCTACTATGAAAATCCTTAAGAAAAAAAGAAAACACAGCTCTTTGGAGGACAGTGTTTCTGCAGTTTACCAGCATGCACAACATAAAATTATAACAAGTAAGGCCAGGGGTGGGGGCAGGAGAAAATCAGTCCAAGCTGTGGATGTTCCCAACTTGTTCTGCAACCAGTAAGGAGCTTGAGGGAGCAAACAGCCTGATCAGAACTGCAGTTTTAAAACTTGACTTGGACTCTTACAATGGTGAGTTGGAATGGATGGGGGTGGCAAGAATTGGAGGAGATTAATTAATTAGGAAGCACAGCTGTGTCCTAAACTAAGATACTGGTATTGGGGTTGGAGAGAAGAACACAGATTTAAGGGGGCTCAGGGAGGATGAAAGAACCGAACTTGACACAGGTGTAGGCCACAGCGAAGAGAATGTTAGGAATGGAGACTGGAATTTTTAGTTTTCCCAGCATGTACTATGGATTGATTAGACATCATTAAAACCAGAGTAACATGAGCTTCAGGTTAAAGTACCAGATGTCCTGGCAAAATCTGCCACAGTCAAATCTGTCCTGAAGAAATAACATTCTGGTGGTCCCAGTCAGGGAAGCTGATCAATTGTGAGGAAGATTCTAATATTTTTTAATGAATTTAAGAGGAATGTTCTATCAGAGAATAGGACATTCCAAATAAACACAGCTTATCTCTTTCATTTTTACTCTGTGTAATGAACTTTAGAAATTGGTTTCAAGAAAATTTTTATTAGAATTGTATCTTAGCATTGATTAAAAGAGGATTGAATACTTGAAGCAGTCTTTCTCCAGCTGACTTTGTGCCTTCAGGGTGTGGTTAGGATAACTAAATCAAACACCAACCAATACAAGCTCTATAACAGGAAATGTTAACTGAGCCCACAATGTGTGGGAGGAATCTTGGGAACTTAAGAAAGGCTCAGCCTGTGTTCTTTCAATGAACTTCATAAGATAAGGTAATGAGAATAGTTTTTCTGAGTGGATAAGCCAGCATTGAATATTTACTGGCAGGAAACATGGCACCTCATTTAAGCCACTAGATTGAGTTTCTACCACTGGAGTCCATCAATTTGTCACTATCAGTGTTTTAACTGTTTTTACTTATTTTCTCTCATATTCTCATTCATTTATTCTCTCTCTTTCTCTCTCTCTGTCTCTCTGTCTCTCTCTCTCTGTCTGTCTCTCTCTCTGTGTTGTTTTTAACTTCTGGACTTACTATCCTAATATCAAAAACAGACTAGAGCTAATGGGAGGTCCACTTTCTGGAGATGGACTGGTGAGAGGGTAGAGCATCAATAAGACCATCAGACACAAATTTTCCTGTCAACTATAAAAGGTCTGAAATGGAGAAAGAGTTATCAAGGTCTTTGTGATAACCTACAAGGTCATTGATCATATAAGTCTATTGGCATCTAGTAAGTTTTGCTTAGTGGATGCAGTTTTTGTATTTTATGGGTTGTAGATGATGGAAATTCACTTTTTTATGTTTTTAATATTAGAAATCAATAAAAGTCTGAAGTCTCTGCCACTTGTAGGTAGGTGAATGTTTTGGGTCTGCCAAATGGATTCAGTTGCTACAGGCTGGTTTACATGACTTAATGGGAAAGTTTGATTTCAGCATAATCTTGAGAGTCAATGGATATTATCTGGCATACAAAGTCATTGAAACCCATTTCTGGAACACAGGATACTTACAAGAAGCATTATCTGCTAAGTGGGACAAGCAGCTGAATTATCTACCAGACAATTTACAATAGATCAATACACTGATCTTCCTACCATGAATTCTTCCCATTGTACCTCAATTAAGCCTATAAGCAGAGTATTATCAGTTTTTCTCTCCTGTATATACATATATGAAATGAGAATTGAGTCCTCAGGATGTTAGTTGGATAACTGTAAAGGTTCAGCCTCTATTTTTCTATGAATGAACTTCAATAAGATCAGATAATGAGCATTGTAAGAGAACAAGCAGGTATTGAATACTCACTGGTACCATCAGAGTACATCTTATATCAATTAATCAGCCAATCATCTATTTATATATCTTCTGTGTCTTTTGTATGTATTTATCAAAAGACAAAGAGAAAAAGAAAGAGACTGGGAATGGAAAATAAATTTTCCCATGATTAAATAATATTATATTGACATATAAATAAGTCCTCAACTGTTCAGGCTTCAGATAACTAATTATTTACATAATCTCTGGGTTTAAAATCTTTGAAATTCAATAATCAACATAATGGGAATAAAACAAGCCCTGCCAACTTCTAGAACCTCATTTTTCTTATGAGTGACAACAGCTAAGTGAAGAAAATTTATGGTTTGAATAAAAATCTACAAGTCAGGCATATACAATTTGACCATGAAATGGAAAACTGAGGTGATAATTTTTTTCCCTGCTTCTGGAAAGCTTAGTTAAAAAAAAAAACTTTTAAGACTTTGAATTATGTGGACAACTGTCATGTTTCACTTTATTGTGGTGATGAAGACATTCAAAGTGGAAGCATTTCCTAGATTTTTGACTATTCTTCCTCATTTCTTGTCTACCCAGGAGACACTGAGATTAAGACAGAATAAGGCACCTAATGATGGCATGCAAACCCCAGTGTTGCAAGAGATCTGGGTTTCCATCTTACTTTAGATTACATTTTAAAAAAGAGAATTATGGCATTGCCACTGAAAAGAATCTGTTGAAATATGGCAGAAGGTTTTAGCCTTAGGATGAATAATAAAACAAAAACCCATTGGATCGTTTACCCTCTACACTTTAAGATACTTTAGAGAGGTACTTATAAAATAAATTGTGCGTATTTTACTCAATTCACACAAGCTCTCACCTTGTTGCATGCTGAGTGATAAAATCTTCCTCTCTCACAGTCATATTTCTTAAGAAATGAGTCACTACATACTCACATTCCATGTCCAGCACTTGAAACCAAATCCCTCTCATTTGCAAAGGAGTTAGGCATCCAGAAATGATTAATCTTGCAAGTTGGCCTCTGGGATGAATTATTCTCTGAAGCTCAGATGGATAGTGTCTCCTTTTCTATGAAATACTTGTTGTATAAGCAGGTGGCTTTCAACCAGCTGGCTTTAAGAACTACAGATCTGGCCATTTTTGAAAACATAATTAACAGTAGGATGAAGATCTCTCCATTGCCAAGGGCCCA
Source organism: Hydrochoerus hydrochaeris (assembly GCA_004027455.1). NCBI lineage: Eukaryota > Metazoa > Chordata > Mammalia > Rodentia > Hydrochaeridae > Hydrochoerus > Hydrochoerus hydrochaeris. The sequence goes on from PVLA01009945.1 coordinate 59,606, forward strand.
ATCATTACACCTCGCATGGTGAAAGCATTACCAAGAAGATCTCTCCATTGCCAAGGGCCCAAGCATTACACCTTGCATGGTGAAAGATGGGGGTATTGTGCAGAAGCTGTGTGCAGGCACAGCTCTCAGCTTATGGTGGGGTCCTGAGAAAAATGACTAGAAACCGAAACATCTAGAGATGTATGTGGCTTCCAATAGAAGGGCCTAATACTAAAATACAGTTCACACAGTTGCCTTGGGAAATGGTCCAGAAAACAAGGAAAGAGTAGCCAACTAATACAGGAAAGGGGCAGTTGATAAAGGGTGAGGTATTACAGCTACTACAGTGGGTCATGGGAACTTAATCCGGCAGGGAAACTCTGAGAAGTGGGTAAAATAGATGTCTTACAATCGGGCCAGCCAAGAGGAGAGGGGCTGGGACATTTATACACTGGAGAATCACTGGCAGAGGGCAAAGTTTCAATGGATGCTAATTGCTTGGCACTGGCTGCCTGCCATGGCACAGTAGACCTCTGTTGGCAGAGAAGGCCTCCACTGTCTTAGAAAAAGGCACAAGGTCACAGGTACTGGTAGTTGAAGATCTTCTGGATCACTGAAATATTAAAGTTCACAGAATATGTGTATGGGCAACATTTTCTAAAAAAATGTTCCATTATCTCCTTTTTTCTGTTTTCTGTTCTCTTTCTTCCTCCTTTGTCCTTCTTATTTAATTTGGCTAACCATATCAGTGCCAGGAGAATGACCTGCCTCTATTTTAATTGTTATTTTTTACCTTGACAAATTCCTTCACACCTACTTAAGAATATTACTTTAAAATATATTGCCACATTCAGCATGCATATGGAAACCCATAAAGTTAGTTTCTTCTCTAGGTGCACACATATCACACGGGCATTATTAAAATGTATCTGGGGACCAGGATGTTTCAACAGTCAAGGTTTGATAATATATTTACCTGACATCTGACAAGGAACAAAACTTCCTTCAGTTTCTAGGAACTTTCATAAAAAATCAATTGATTTGTAGACTTCACATCAGTTTTTAGAGTTTCAGCATCCATCATTTTTTAAGAGGGAGGTTAAGAAGTAGGTCATCTTATAAGCAATGCATTGTCAGATGAATTAGCTATACCAAAGTTTTAGAAATGTCCAATACTTTCCATTATTATTCAAAAGCATTTTTAAATTTACTTTAGTTTGTGTTTTCTCAGGTGAATGCTGATGATGAAGCGAATATGTTCTACACTGAAATAAAAATGTAGTAAATTAATAAAACATGTAGCAAAATATAACTTTTCACAACAAGGAAAACCAATCAACCATTAAAGGAAAACATCAAGATATTTCTTGGAAACATGAATGTGTTAGTTCACATTCCAGCTGAGTATATCAAACATCATTATTGTTACTATATCATTTCTCCATTTTATTCATATTTCTCTGTCATAATAATCAGGACCATATTCTAAGGCTGTTTGCTTTAGTCTATAGTAAATAATGTGACTCTAGGAGGTAATTTTTTGACTTGATATCTAATCAGGGCCCTGTTTGTCCTGAGACTGAAGAGAGGAAAACAAAACAAACAACTTTACTTAGCTTGATGCTGGAATTCTGATAACCCTAACTTGGCTTCTACTCAGTTATGCAAACAGATGTCTTTAAATACTTCGTTGAAATTGTACTTAATGAAGACTAATCTCTGGAAAGTGAACAGACATTTCAGACTTGATGATTCTCACAAGGATGCAGACTTTTCAGATGAGCACCCTGAACTATTATTTTTTTAAATTCCACTATTTCAGGAATTTACTTGGCTTCATTTTATCTCATCCAACTAAAGAAACGAATGTTATCCATGTTTGTGAAGGTCCTCTCCTGGGCTTTCTTTATTGTCAAGATGGTATTTTTTCCAGAGTGCAAGGCTTTGGAACTTGTCAATTTATCATACATTTCTATCTTCCACATTAATTTAAAGTAACTATAACATGAAGCATGAGTTACTACTATACTTTGTGTGATGCCTCAGAAAAATCTAGACAGCCTCAAATATCACTTTAGATAATATCCCATAGAATAATAAGAGAAAAGCCTCAACAGGCATTTTTCTAGGAGCCTGCTTTCTTTGTTCAAGGTGTTGTGCTACATATAAAGGTAAGTTTGCAAGGTGGGCAACAGCCCCTGGCTTTGTTCAGTTACAATCACTGAAGGGCTTACACCTGTGAATAGAGCATACCAGCTGACTCTGATCTGTGTCTCCTGAAGAAAGCCCAGACATTCGGGTTTATAGTACAAACACAGAGCAGGCTTCCTGTACAATCATGGGGATCCTTTACTTCCAGTCTTCTCTATCTATCCTCTGGGCTGAAAATTTCCCCCATTTCTCAGTGCAGCTCAGATGAGCTTTTTGTACTTTTCTCAGCCACTTTCTGGCCACCTGTTCCTTGCTCTTTTGTCCAGAAGGTAAAACTCTGTTGATGATCTGGGGAACTCCTGCTTATATCCATCATGTGTCTACTTATATGCTGTATCCTTTGGAGAACCGCCCTAAACACCTAATCTGGTTTAGATGCCATTTTTCTGCCCTCCTCTAGAACCTTTAATTCTCTGTGTCTTGAATTTTCTTATATTTCGTTCTTCTATCTATCCAGCAAGGCAAAATTTAATTAATGGGCTTTTAAATACCTAGGCAAAGACAACCAAATACAAGAGATGAGGTTTGTGTTCTTATTCCAGAGAGAAGAGATAGACAATGACTAAGCAAATAAATCAAAAGTAAAAGACAATTTTTAGGTGTCTGTTAGCACTATAAAGAAAATTAAATAGGAAAATGAGATCTAGGTCACTATTAGAAGTATGGACAAGCTGGTTAAGATATGCATTCAAATATGGTGGCTGGAGAAAGCAATGTAGGTGTGTTCACAAGGCAGACTCTCTTTTATTTTCCATTACTCTCAAGCACTAAGAAAGAGTTCCAAGCAGAAGGTATGACAGAGGCAAAGAATGAGGTATCAGTCAGCTGGAGAGTGAAGAATGCGGGAAAGAGTGATGTGGAATGAAGATAGAGACAGAAACTGTGTTGGTCAGCTTTCCACCGCTGGGACAAAATGCCCTAAACCTTTAACTTAAAGAGAGGGTTATTTTGGCTCAGGGTCTTAGAGATTTCATTCTGTGGTACGCTGGGTTCAAAGCTGAAACATCACAGTGAAAAGATGTGGCAGAGGGAAGTTGCTCACTGGGGAAGCAGAGAGGAGGAGGCGAATCCATAGAGAAAGGGACCAGGTACCAGACACAGTCTCCAAGGTCACACCTGCATAACACACCCAGACACACCCAGAGGTAGTTTTATTAATCTCATAGGCAACTCTTGAGTGCAAATCAAGTTGATAACTGAAATTAACTGTCATAGTAACAGAGTGGGCTATGGTTAAATTTTATTTTAAGTGCACTGGGAACTCAGATTTAAAGAGAGGAAGTGAATGGACCAAGAAAACGTTTTATTAAAAAGAAAACAACACTATGGCTGATCCATATGAAATGACCATGATGTAGAAAAAGGCTAATCTGGTTTAGAGTCATATTATTTTATAGTTTTTGAAAATAGAGGATGTATACTTTGTGCACGATTTTATATCTCCATAGTTTCAGTGGTGGTAAACCTATAGCACGCACAATTTTTTTTCGTTTAAGATAAAAGATGTTAATGTATGAGTTTTTTCTAAATCTCAGTATTCAGGTTAAATTTCAGTGTTGGCACTTTGCAACAAATAAGTGGGTTTTGGGTTGCAGTTTGGCCACCAGTCTCTAAAAAGTTTGCCATCACTACTTTAAGATAATTGTTTATATGGTGACACTTTAGTTGTTGGAGGGCTCCAGATTTGAACTTTCCACTACTCAAACAGCAAAGTTTGAAAAACAATCAGCTTGGTGTTCATAACTTTACACAGTTGTTGAAAGAAAAATTCGACTTGAAAAACCCATACAGGCTGAATGAGTCACACATTGGAGTCTGACTGAAGACACAAAGCGGTGAGCCTCAGTCTGAGTACACCATGTTGTGCTTGTGTGTTAGTGTTAAAATACTTGTCATTGTGCTTTCATGTGTGTTTAACTCATAAAATGTCACAACCATGGCCTCAAAGAAACTCAGTGATACCAGCAGTAAAGCTAAGAAGAAAACAGTGAGAAACGCAATAGAGAAATCACTGCCAAACTTGTTCGAGTCAGAACCAATCTTTGATTTTGCATTATTTATTATGGTAAAATTATGTGTCATTCTCAAACTTTTCAGTGTCCAAATATGAATATGGAACGCTAAGGCATCTCTGTATATTTTAAGAGTTCCCAGATTATGGGAAATGGCTGTTTCCAGGTGGAGCTGACAATGATGTCATTTCAGCAGTCCTTGTTCCTTCCTGTCCTCTCTCTTGTGCCAAGTCACTGGGTGTTCAGTGAATCTGTTCTCACTAATTATTTTTTCCACCCAGCTAAATGTTTTAGGGTAGAGATATGGACATATAAACTTCTAATTAACGTAAAGCATGTTTCTACTATACACTATTGAAGTGCTGCAAAGTTATAAATTAGTTACTTTGGGACTAGATTGTTTATTTCTCAATATGTGTTACTTAAGTCAAATATTTAGAAAGCATCAAATGATGACTGTGGGTTCCTTTGAAACTTAATTTTATTAATGTCATAAAATTTATTATAAAGCTTATAAATAATAATAAAGTTATAATTTTGTAAATACAGTGCTGAGTTGGAATATGCCAAAACTTTATACTTAGAAAAAATCTTAGTGGTTTGGCTATATATGGAGAATTCAGAAACATTTTTAAATCTTTCAGTTGTGAAATAAGTAATTGGCCTTATTAATTAGATGGGTTCATTGGCATCATTTTGCATCAGATTCATAGGTGTGATGCTTCTGGATGAGTTAAAGAAATCAACACATGAATTATAAAAAGCTTGTTTTTTTAATTTCCTGAAATAATGATGGAGAGAAAAATCACCTCATGTGGTTAGCTTCCTTATTTCCAAAACTGCCCAACAAGCTACCAAGATAAGCAATTCAAACTTAATAGCCACATTAAAATGTGAAGAGAAACATGTAAAATTAATTTCATATTTCATTTAACTCAACATAGCCAAATATTATCACTTCAATCTCTCATCAATATAAAAATTACTATTGCTAATTTACAATCTTTTCTAGGTATGCAACTTTTGAAATCCTCCAAGTTCTTTAGAGCACACATTCCTTTGGACTCACTGCATTCCACTTACTCTTTGGCTAGGCATAGTCTCTGCAGTCTACACTGAGCAGCACCACCTTGTAGCTATGCCATGCACACCCTGCCTTCGAGGGCTGTGTGAACATGTTTGCATCTGCGTGTGTGCACTTCAAAGTAGAAAGGAGGTGACAAAATAGGGCACACAATGGATTCAGTAGATCTAATTATTTCTACTGCTTAATAACTCCAGTGAATTCTTGTTGGAATCATATAATAACAACTTGACAAATTTGAAATGAAAATCAGTATGTAGAGATCACCTATGTCTGATACAATATAATGTCTTATTTTATCTGATTGCTTTATCTATGATTCCTGGAATCTTATTTCTAAGGCATTATAATGAGTCAGTATAACCAGCTTTTCCCTCAAGTGCAAGAATAAAATATTAAGAAAACTTTTTTTCTTTTTATCATAAACCTTCTAGAAACATATATGTAGGTCTGTATGAGTAGAATACCAAAAACTCTGTCTTTAAGAAAATGCCAAATAAATGTCATGGTCTTCTCTGATCAGAGATCAATCATTTACTTGGGGTGAATGGGTAAATACATCTTTGGCTCATTTCAAGAGTGAAAGGAAATAGTTCAAACCTGTCACACTAGGAAATTATAGTTCCTTTTGTCTTTCAGCAAATTTTCCTAAATATCTTTTTCCATCCTTTTCTGAACTCTATTCTCAAGGGAAGAATTAAGGTCATAGAGTTTCTCCTTCACCTGGCCCATACAAATAGTGATATTTAGCAGTTTCCAAATGGCATAAAATTACATCATTTTAAATTGAATACCCTTTCCTCCACAATGGATATTTTATCAATAAGCTGAAAGGCAAAATTAAAATAGTTTAAGACATTGGTAATTATCTAATGCAAATTTTCCCTTAGAGTTCAGAGATATTCAGAGTTCAGAACACTCTATTGCTTGATAAACAATACTAAATTCCAACTAGGAAATGCTTCATCAGTCATCAACATTTAAGACTACTATATTTTCTTCTTTGCAACAAATAAATATATAAATAATCACAGATACACAATAAGCACGAATACTGGGTGGCCGTGACAGTCAAGAGAACTGTGTATAAAGACCATTCTGTTAGCTTCAGACACTTGAAAGGTGTTCAGTGGCTTGAAAAGTTGTGCAAAGCACGAGCTGGTAAAAGTCTTCCACTTCTGCTCTTGGGCAGACAGCATTGCAGTGTCTTCACTGAACAAGTGTAAATGAGGCTGTGGTGGATTGTGCTGCTGAGAGAGGGCCACAGAGAGGATTTGTTAAACAGATCCTGGCTCTGGCACATTACAAATATAGCTCTGATCACTTAGTAGAAAGATTCTTAAGAAAAACCTGTATTTTAATTCACAAAAAGGAAAGACGTGCTTGAGGATTTTATTGCAGGGAAAAGAGTGATAAGAAATGCTATGGGTACTGGAGGCCTGAGAAAAACCCACAAAACTCAGAAGAAATACAGACTACTCAATCCAAAGGTCTCCCCGGCTCTCTTCTGTTTGGAGTATTGAGTCCCATTCTGATAAACTATAAGGTTGCTTCAGGAAATTCTCAAGACCAATAAATATTACCCTGTAAGCAGAGGCTACAAATTAGACATAGATCAAAAGTGCAAAGGGCATAGCTGTACTCTCGGTTCTCCAAGAAGGTCATTTTGTTTCTTCTCTCCACTTCGCCCCACTGTTACCAACGCCCTCAACATGAGTCTGCAGTGAAGCTCCATTGTGCATATTAGCTATATTCCTTGCTTTCATTTTAACCTCCTTCCTGTTTTAGCTGTATTTCTTGTTTTCATTTTAACCTCCCTCCTGTTAACCCAGTCTCTCTTTACTTGTCCCTAGGTAACAACAATAATAGTGGCAAAATGATTCCCTAGGCTCCAAGCTCTCCCCATGTACATTGATTTCTTGATGCAAGTGTACACAGAAGCTGGAATCATTTTCCCCCAACAACTTGTCTGAGAGCCTACAGCATGAGTCTATATCGTGGCCTATTCTGTGCAATGCTAGATTTTCAGATCTTTACGGCTGCACTTACTCACAGCGTGTTCTTTTGGGGAATCATTTTTAGTTGGTCTTAAATGAGGTTTCCCCAGATACCCAGATTTAAGTGTAAATATTTCCTCTGAGCAGTGGTCCTAGGAGGCACAGCGGGAGGCTACCCAGTGACTCCATGAGGGCTATAATGTACAGCCAGTGACCACTGGAGGCAGGTAGGACTCGGTCAGGACTGTGAGCTCTGGGAGACAATGTAGGAAACTCATTGAAGCTATTCTGTGAGTGGCCAGGGGAACTGGGGTACATAGGGTTCAGCCCTCTGTGATCACGATTAAGAGCTACTCACAGGGGTGGGACATTAAATCCCTGCACATGGGCTAACTGAAGTGGGATAGGGAGATGGAGCTCTTGTGGAAATGGCCACAGACACCTTTTATTGGAAGGCAAAGGCCTAGTATTCATGGGGTTTATTATTGGCATGGAGATTTGGTGAACACTGACATATTCTCCTGCAGACATAGCCTCAGAACTAGAGGCATGGCATGGAAGAGTCGCATTGCCCATACATTCTCAGACATGCGCAATCAGCCAGAGAGTGCAGGGGTGCAGAGGGAGCTCCTCCATCACATGGCCACCCACAGCTGCACTTGAGCTAAGCTCTTCTCTCCAGCTAATCCAATGGCTTTAACATCTAATTCAGTGTGGTCATTTCCTTTCCATAGAGAAGATATCCTACTGTTCTGTCATTTCCCCCTAAAATGGCTTTTCTGATCAAAAATCACTTCCTTCCCAACCAGTTCATAGCATAAAATCTGCCTACTCTTTAGAAATTTAATCTTGAAGATTATCAGCTTTAAAGGAAAACAATCTGGGTTCCAATCCCAGTTCTACCAGTGCAACCACAACTCATCCATATACAAGACTTAGTTTATATATAAATCATTATAGCTTTTGTTTCTTTATTGGTAAAATGGAGATAATGTACACAGAGGGCTGCTGTAGGGATTAAATAATACCCTGCTTATGGTATTCCAAGACATGTGGCAATAAGTATTGGACATATCTTTATAGCAATATCATTGCTATATATATAAGTATATATATATATATATATATATATATATATATATATATATATATTTTGGTACTGGGGATCGAACTCATGACCTTGTGCTTGCCAGGCAGGCACTTAAGCCACTGAGCTAAATCTCCAGTCCTATTGCTATTAATATTAACATTATTAGTACCATGTTGCTGCAAGCAAAATATGTGTTCACTAATGCTAATGACTGTATGTTCTATTTCATTGCTATCATTTCCATATCTGAGTCTTAAAGCAGTTTATCAAGGTACAATGTATGCATGGTTAGCAAATACTTGGTTGTAAAAGGAGGGGGTCATTCTTTAAATTAGGGGACACATGGAAAATTGCTCAGGTAACATAAGTTTTGATTTAAGTACTGAGTTACAATGAAATTAGATGCGACATCTACTCTAAAATTTTCAAATGAAGTTTATACTTTTTGGATTTATAATTTTCTAAACCAAAAATCAATTTTGACCTAATTCTAAGACATTATGGTTTAAATAATGTGGGGAGAATTTAAGAATAATCTGAGTGTTTTGCTTCATAGGAAATTTATCTTTGTCTTTACTTGACTGTTGTTCATTTGTTTCTCTGCTATTTTTACTGCTGTGTCTGCGGTGCCCTTTTCTGTCCATGCCGCGTCCTAGTACATCCACGCCTTGTGACAATCACTTCTCCAGGAAAAGGACACCGCATGTGGGAATTGGGCGCAGGGATCTTGAAATGTTTTGTACTGATAATTGTAATTTGTGTAGTTCACATGTGTATGTTTTTATGTAATGCTCAATATGGAGTCGAGGGTGGAGACTCCAGGGGGGTTGCTGGAGGCCCTCTAGATAACTCCTTTGTGAGGACTGATTGTGGGGTTTTGCCTTCTGTGAATAATGTGAGAGAAGTGAAAGAGCTCATGGAGGAGGATTTACAAAATTCCTGTGAGACAACTACCCTGAGACACTGGACAGGCAGCCAGAGACGGGCAACTAGGACCCATATGTTACGCCACCGGCCGCCTAAGACAGGCACAGGACCAATTGCTGTCCT